>OZ038378.1:165130735-165424262 GCA_964036045.1 Eutreptiella sp. 'Long Island Sound 2002'
GAGGCGGCCACAGAAGCCGTTGGACAGGCGGTTGGAGGAGGTTGCCAAAGCGGTTGGGGGCGGTTGGAGGAGGTTGCCAAAGCGGTTGGGGGCGGTTGGAGGAGGTTGCCAAGCGGTTGGGGGCGGTTGGAGGAGGTTGCCAAAGCGGTTCGGGGCGGGTACCTTCGGGTACAAATGCCATTGAGCCTGGCACTTGCCGTTAGGGAGACAGTGGCTGGGCATAGGCTGGGCGCCCTGGGGGGTGAGGGTGCCCACCCCAATGCATCCCCTGCAGGTGTACCTGGTGTACTACTTCCGCGACGTCGTGCGGGTCAACGACCCCATCCAGACGATGTCGTGGGTGGCGGTCATGGCGCTCTTCGGCGGCATCCTGGCGGCCATCCCGAGCGGCATCGTCAGCGACCGGATCGGGAAGAAGCCCCTGGTCTACCTCAGCATCGGCGTCACCATCGCGTCCCTCTCCTTCTTCATGTTGGCCGAGTCCATGGCCCACCTCCTCATCATCGGCCTCCTCTTCGGCGTCGGGAACGTCGCGTACCTCAGCGTCGACTACGCGATCGGCGTCCAGACGCTGCCGCGCAGCGACGACAGCGACTCGCCCCCGTCCAGCCCCACCGTCCACGACGGCGGGCTGCACCGCGGCCGCACCAGCTCCTTCTCGCACGGGTCGGTCGCGCCCAGCACGCCGCTGCCGTCCCCGCACCCGTACCGCCCGCCGCGGAAGCCGGGGACGACGGACGCGGCGAAGGACCTCGGCCTGTTCGCGATGGCCGCGACCATCGGGCAGCTCGTGGGGCAGCTGATCTACGGGGCGGTCCTGCAGAGCTACTCCACGCGGACGCCGTACGAGGCGGAGACCCACTACTCGCACTGGGGGTACATCGCGGTGTACAGCATCGGGGGCATCATGTTCGTGCTGTCGGGCGTGTGCATGCACTTCATCACGGACATCAACTGACGCGGGGGCGCCGCCCTCCGCGCGTTGTGGGGGGGGGGGGGGGGTATCGGAACGGCTGACAACCGCAGGAGAAGGGGGGGGGGGGGGTTACCCTCACCCCCGACCAAAGGGACCATCGTGGGAAAGAACGGAATTTACCGTTGGGACAATCTGATGGGGCCTTTTTAGGTACCCACACTTTTGGGTCCCAGACCCCCCCTTCTGATACTGCCATTCGGCACTGATGTGGTTTGCACTGCAGTGCAGCAAGTCAAAACAATGAACTGTGATTCGTAGCTATGACCGTATGCCTGTGTCACGGGGGTATACGCGGGCTCAGTATCCGTTGCTCATGGCCTCCCCCCCCCCCTCTAATACTGCCCTGGGGGCGGGGCCTTCCCGGCGGGTGCCGGCGCCTGCCCTCGGCGCAGATCCTGCCGCAGCGTCGGGCGTTCCGAACGGCGCGGCGCAGGCGCGCGCGCGGGCACGTGGCGGTCCGGGCGGCAGACGTATCATCGGGGGACGGCGCGTGGCACGAAGGGCGATAGCCCCCGTTGTCGGGATCGCAGCGGCGGATGGTGTGCACGGGGCGGTGGGGGGGAAGGGGGTGGGGCCTCTCGAGAGGTGGATCGGGACCAGTGGGTCCTGCGGTTTGCCAAGAGCCCCCCGTGTCACTTCCTTCCGCACAGGCGATGCCTCGTCCAGGGCTCCTTGAGGGGCCGCTGGTGCCATGGGCCGTGGGGCTTCGGCATGGGCGGGCGTCGTGAGCAGGGGTTTGATTGGAATGCCTGACAACCGTAGGAGCAGCCCCCCCCCCCCCCCCGCCTAAGGGGCCTCGGAGGCGGCCCCAGAAGCCGTTGGACAGGCGGTTGCAGGGAGTTGCCAAAGCGGTTGGGGGCGGTTGGGGAGGTTGTCAAAGCGGTTAGGGGCGGTTGTAGGAGGATCCCAAAGCGGTTGGGGGCGGTTGGAGGAGGTTGCCAAAGCGGTTGGGGGCGGTTGCCTAAGCGGTTCCCGCCCAGACCCCCCCCCCCTCCTCCTCCTCTTCCAATGCGTGTGATCCGGGACATTTTCAGGATTTTGGGAGACAAGTCCTCTGCGGCCCTCGGTCGCAGACTTTCCTTGAAGAACATTTCCTCTGGCCCTTTGGGCTACACCACCGGAGGATGGAGGCTTTCCCCCGACCCCCTCCCCCGCCCGCAAACCTCCTCCCCTTTCCTCCTCTGCTCTGGTCGTGAGGCTCTGGGGCGGTGCCTCGGCGCAGGGCTGGTGGGCCTCGACCGGGGCCCTCGAATCGCCGAATGCTCCGATGATCCCCTCGACCGCCGCACCGGAGGTCACACCCGGTGCGGCCGTGGGAGGGCGCCCCCCGCCCCCCGCCCCCCCAAAACAACAAAAACGCTCGTGGAGCGCTGCGGGGCGCTCCGCCGGGGCAGAGCGCGCGCACTCCGCATGGACGACGATTGCCGTGCGGATCCTGCGCTGCGTGGGTGCCACGGCCCGCCGCCGACGGAGAAGCAGAAGCGGGGGGCCAACGCCGCGGCTTTGGGGGGGTCTTCGAGACCCAAGGCCTCGGCGAAGGAAGGCCTCGTCGAGATCTTCGCGAAGGGCGAGAAGTCGGTTATCGCCGCCAACTGCCACGAGAGCAGCGCGATTGTCGGGCTCTGTGCCCCCCCCCCCCCCCCCAACATCGCCAGCACCGGCCCAACGCGACCACCGCTTCTCTTCCGGCGCTCATGCGGCAGCGTCAGCACTGGCCCGGCGCGTCGCCCGCCCGGAAGGCGGTTCGGTTCGCGGTGTCGCGTGGGCCCAGCCTTCGTTCAACGGGGGCGAACCGTGGGAGAAGTGAAGAAGAAGGGGCCCCTCCGGGGGACCGCAGGGAAACCGCGGCAATCGACACGCGCTGTGTCTCCTGCGCGCCCCCACGTGCCGGCCCCGAGCCGCGCCCGTGGCATCGCGGTGCCATGTCCCATAGACTCGGGGGAAGGGGGGGGCCAAAGGGATGAGACCGGGGGAGATCGCACGGCCGTGGGCTGTGCCTTGCAGCGCCTCGGCGCACGCGGTGCACTGTTGTTGAAGGACCGATCGGGGGGTCCCGTTGGGCACTCCGTGTGCGTGGGGGACGGGCAGGGGAGTGTGATAATGGCCGTGCACCGCAGGACGAGGGAGGGGGGGGGGTCGCCCCCCGCCCCCCGACCAAAGGGACCATCGTCGGAAAGAGCGAAATGTGCCGTTGGGAAAATCTGATCGGGCCTTTTTTGGTACACACATTTTCTGGGCCCCAGACCCCCCCCCCCCTCCCCCGTCCAACACTGCCCTGGGGACCTGGGGACGGGCCATTGCACCGGCGATCTGTGGGGGGGGGTCACGGACCGCGTCAGGAAGTGCAGCGGGAACTACATCCGGTCACGACGCCTTCGCGGCGTCGCAGGCCATGCAGACGCCTCCCCGCGGCCTCTTCAGGCGCTCTGCCCGGCGTTGAGGCCGCGCTTCCGTGACGGCTCGCCCCGGGACGGCCGGGGGTGAGGCATTGAGCCGCCGCGGGTGCCGCACGGGGGGGCGGGTTGTGGGGCTGGTGACCGCTCCGACCATCGCCACAGCAATCCCCCCCCCCCCCGCGTCTGTACGCACCACGGCCCCGTGTTGCCGGTGTTTTGGGGACCGCCAGTTTGTGGCCCAGCACGACATGCCACAAAACAGTGAGCCCAGTGTGTGTGGAAAGGAAAGCGGCACGCAGGGCCCGCCGCTGCCGAGCACGGCGCCGTCCTGCGGGTTACGGAGGATTGGGCGCCGTGGGACGGCCTGACCCACCATGCGCCTCCCGCGCGCGCGCACGGGGGCGCGGCCGCGTCGAAGCCCTCCGTGTAACCGTGTTTTTCTGGGCTGTGCTTGCGCCCGGGGGAGGGGGGGGGGGGGGCGGTACGAAAGTGGTGTGTGGAGGAAACACAGCGAGGCAGGTTATGGACCGCCTGAGGACGGAGGTGCGTGGACAGCAAAAACAGTCAAACGACCCCCGCGACAACCAGCACAACCCCCAATACGCCAACTACTGGGCGCCGCTGACGCGCAAACGGCACATCCTGCCACATCCATCACAGCCCCAGCACACGAACCACTGGGCTCCGCGAACGCGGAAACGACACCAGCAAGAGCACCGGCCGCAGCGGCCGACAGAAAGCAGCGACCCGACGCAACATGTGAAGGGAAGAACGGGTGACTGTCCAGGGCCCCGTAAAGAAAGAACAACCAGACGGAATGTCACAGAGGGGGTTAGGGGAGGTGATGTCTAGCGAGTAAACACCCCGGAAATCAAGTAACACATGCATTGCATGAAAGCGACCAATGCGTTGTGCTTTCTTCCTTCTTCCAATTTCCCCTGAAACTGCAATGCACTATTGCAAGGCAGTAGGGCCTGATTGCTGCCCTCATTCCCGTCATCAATTGGGCTTTGTCTTTTGGGTGTGTGTGCATCCCCGACACAAGTATCCCCCCTCCCCCCCGGCCCATGTTTTTAATAGCAGTGGGAGTATCTGCCACTGCCTCCAGCCCCATTTTGAAGCATATTGCTGCCACCAAGCAGGGGTTCATAACCTTTTTTTGTTGCATCAGGTGCAGCGGTGGGCAAAATGTGCCGTCTGTGGGCATGCAAGTGCCGCAGCATGTGCCAGTCTGCAGGGGGCCGTCACCGTGGGGGAGTATTAGCGCGCTGGGCGCGTGTTGGGCATCTTTTTTTGACCATTCCCCACCCGTGCCTGTTTTTGCCTCCCCCTCACCAATCAATCTGGAGTACCTTCTTGCCGTGTCTAAGAATTTGGCCCATCAATTGCACCCTTTTAATGATGATGGCAAGGGTGGTGGTTGGAAGTGGTGGGAGTGGCATTTTGTGCTGTTGAATTCTCATTTTTCAGCTTATGCAACGTGCCTTGCACGGAAGGTTTGCGGTCTAGTGCGGCCTACTTGGGGGACTTCCCTAGGTGAGGATAAACTTGGGGCTAGAGATAAGATACTTAATACAAAGGTAGTGCGCCGGGCATGCGCCGGGCAAACATTCCCCCCAGAGGGGCATGCTAGGCATTGTTTCAGGCTTCAATGCCCCCAACTAGCGCCATCTCGAGCACTATCCAAGACTTCCTAGCTTTGGGGCCCCCGATACAGCAAGGGTTGTGAGCGATCCCAGTCCTCCTCACCGTAGGCACCTGTAGGGGTATGTGGCCATGTCAGTCCCGGACATTATGCAGCCACTTCAGTCCTGGCACTCTGACCTTCTGGCAACGATCATACCCATGGGTTGTACAGGGCTGGGATTGAGCATTTTTTTGCTCATTGGTGGCATTTGGGTTTGGTGAGGGACATCTGGTGCGGCTGGTGCGGCTGTGCAAGTTGAGTTGCATCAGTCAGTGCTGATTTGTTGCACTTTACATGTGTGTTTTGTGCTGTCAAAACCACCACATTTTGTGGCGAAGCTTCAGAAAATTATTTTGCTGAGTGCATTGGCCCATGCATTTATGTTGTTGTCATTGTGCAATTAGAATTGGCAGGTTTGGTGTTGTGTTGTGTGCTGTGCAGAGATGCTCTCAGGGGTGATTTAACTGGTCTTACAGGCCGATCCCCTGAGGACGCTGGCCTACGTCAACAGGGCTTGCTCAGGGGCGGGTCCTGAGGGGAGTGGCACTAACCTGTGAGGCCCTTTACTCGCAACCCCCTCTGTCAGCCTAACCTCCCAAGGGCAGTGTGCACTGATAGTGCTTGAAACTAGGCCTAATCAGTGTGTACCAGTATCAGTATCAGTGTGGTGGGGTGGCAATTTTTGTGATGTGCATCGGGGCTCCTGGAGGGAAGGGGACATTTGGGGCTCAAGTGCAGGATATTTGCCAAAAATTAGCGCTCCAAGTGTGCGCTGGGCAAATGCTCCCCTGCACACCAGTTGATCTCAGGTCCAGCATCCAGGTGTAGAATGTCTGTAGTGGAGACCATGTGTGCAGGCTTGCTGTGCTGGCAGTGTTTGGGAGGGAGGGCTACTGCGAATCGTTTCTTTTTGAGCTGTCATACTGACATGGTATTCGCATTCCAGATGATTGCTACAATCTCCTGAGAGCTGTGTGTACCTTGTACCTGATTCCCCACACAAAGCAGGATGAGCGGAGCAGCGTATGCTTGAGTACAGGGGTTGCACGCGAAAGTTCGGAGCATTGGGACGCCCCCAGTACGTACATGATGTGGAGATTCCAACCAGAGTACCCAAGGTAGCAGGTTGGCCCTGCATGTACTGTTCTTGCTCTGTGGCATCTGAGATCATTTCAGCAATGAATTTTGGCATGCGGTACATACAGTCAGAAGAATGTCATCGTTTGTCAAAGTACAAGTGAATGGAAATGCGCATCCATCCATGCATGTACCAAGGTATCTACCACGGGTAATTCAGGACACCAGGCAGGTTTGCAAAAGAAAACAGGTCCCTGTTTCCTTTCGCGAGGTTGTATGCATTTGCATAACCACAAAAGCAGGCAGGTGCCTACACTACTTGCGCACATGAAACAGCTGCATATCTACCTGTTGTGCACAGAAACAGGTGTACCTTCCACTGTCAAAGGGGACCTCCATGAGCGTTATTATTTAACCACATATGCCTGGATTAAAGAAATGGGAAAGATGGGTACCTCCTCGCTGGCTTCAAATGTCATAACTGCATTTCCTGCAAATTCTGGTGGAAGATGTTCTATTCCCATGGAATCGTTTAGGTCTGCTGCTGAGGATCACATGAACAGTCGACTCAGATGGGGTCTGCACAGTGCACACGGCTTGCAGTGGCAACTGCAACACATTACAGTATCCGGTTTGTTGAGAAGCCTGCACCAAGGTGTCATTTTTGCAATAGTTCTTGTTACTACTGATGATGCAGATGCTCTTGTGTTTGCAGTAGCACCCTTACGTGTACTTGCACCTGATTGAAGCTACATGGTCCCATTGTAGCAGGGTATGGTTCTTCTTTAACAGTATTTGCATTTGATCAACATTCATATTAACGGTTTGAGAGCAGCTTGAAGATCAATAGATTACCCAGAATGCCGTCCACACGGGGGGCCGTCTTCTCAGTTCGGGCACCCCCCCCCCCCCCCTCCCTGCCCTCCGGGCCCACTTAGTTACCAAGGGTCAATGGCTGTGGGCCATACATAGGGTGGCGCCAAAGGTGCCCAAAAATTTTGTCCCCTGTGCTGGGGACCCCCGAGAATGCAGGGGTTACATAGCACTTCCGCCCATTGCGGGCCCCCAAGAAGGCAGGGGTGAGTTAGCCACTTTTGATTTGGTTCCCCCCCTTAGCGAGTAGCAGCGACGAGCTAGTCCCCCAGAGAAGCCCTCTTCGGCGGCTAGCCGGACCCCCCCCCAAGACCCCCCCGCCTTGGGGGTCTTTGGCCCACTTCTACTTGGGTGGGGGGAGTCGCGTCTAAAAGCGAGGAGACGGCCCCCTCGTGGTCGTCCACAATGGAATGGTGTGTACCCCCCCTTTTTTTACCAAAAAGCCCCCCTCTTCGTACCATTTGTTACCGAAAAGCCCCCCATCCCATTTTTTCCAACAAAAACCCCCCGGTAAAGTGTGGGGGTTTTTTTTTTGGTAACGTTTGGGGGGTTTGTTGGTTTTTGGTACTACCACTACAGCTTAGTACCGACCCAGTTTTAAACTCTGGCCATCTGCATCACAGACTTCCACCGTGCCAGCTCCACAAAGACTTGAGCTGCAGCCCCACTACACCAACTGCACGGTACCACGGCCGTCAGGCCTAGCCTAGGCTGATTCCGCCACAATGAGGGTGGTGCGGATGCAGTGAGCAGGGGGGGGGGAGACACGGTACGCCCTAAACCCAGGTATAACACCTTAATTCCCAGTTTAGGACACCCGCGCCTCCTCTCTCAGTAGTGCTTTAGTTTTTACACGGACCCACCCACCCAACCCATTGCACCCCGCAAATCACAGGGCAGGAGATTCAGACCAGAGAGATATGTGATACTGTCTATTTGGAGCCACAACATACCGTGGCAATGGCCTGACACGCTGGTGGCAGCGGCGCGCACAAGCCTACCCGAGAACACCAACGTATTGTGAGACTGCGACACGAGTTCTGCTTGCGAGTAGGGAGGGAGGGCAGTGGCAGGTAGTGATAGTGAGGCACGTGCGGATGCAGCGAGCAGGGGGGGGGGGGGCGGGGAGACACGGTACACCTTAAACCATGGATCAAGGGGCCACACCAGAGTGTGGGAGTCCATATCTCAAACTTGAGGGGCGACACAGTAGCGCTATTTCCCCAACGGGAGGAGCAAACTTGTGGGTTTCAAGACTGTGGCTACAGCTCTGCGTTTTCACAATAAAAACCCCGTATTTGACTATAACCCCCCCCAAAAAAAATCTTACCAAATACCCTAGATCTTACCAAAAAGCCCCCAAAGTTTACCCAAAATCCTCCCAAATGTTACCAAAAAAAAACATCAAAGTTTGTCCCCACTCTTCACTTTCCAATAGCCATGTGGGTGCATAATGATTGTGCACGGTGCATAATCTCATCACTTCCTGGTAGCCATACGGGTTGATGATAATTGTGTGCATGATCTCATCAAGTTCCAGCAGCCATACGGGTGCATAATCATTGTGCCGGGTGCATAATCTCATCAGGCTCCGCTAGGCATACGGGTGCACGGAGATGGAGAGGATGATACTCAAGATGCCCTGCAGCATACCCTGCTGCCAATTGAACTTGCGCCCATGTTTGTACCTCCTCCCACCCGTGGGTGTTCCCCCCTACAGCCACGCAGATGCATGTGGAGCATGCTAACCTATCCGAATATATAGTGCCCTTAGAGGCAATGCCGGGGTCGCGGAGGCCCGGTGCCCGTCCGAGATTGGCCACATGGCGCTTGACCCTGTTACCCCTAGTTCTAGGCCCGGTGACCTCACTGAGTTTGAAGCTCCGGTGGTGGAGACGGGGATACGCCATGGGGGCTTAGCCTCGTCGCGGCTATGTGCAGACGACCCGTCAGCACGGTGGGTTCGCAGCTGTGTTGAGCCGCCGGGTTATGCTAGGGGTTGGGTTGGGTTCCTGTGCCCTCCCCTGCGCACTCCAAGATGCTGTACACTATAATGCAGGTCGACAGGTCTCCAGAGGCCCAGGCAGTTCATGGCCGAGCATCCACAGAGCAAACACAGAACGCCCTACGGATGGAGCCTCTTGTCATACAGGGTCCAGCCAGTCTAACCACCACTCTGGCCTGTCGCTCATGTCGGGCTCAGTGTAGATATGGCAATGACCCCATTGGCTATCGCACCCTAAAATGAATTCTCCTTCTTTGTCAACCTTGACCCGTGTCCTATTTTGTTGATCCTGGTTGTTCTTTAGAGTCGGCAGAAAGGACAAGCACTCAAGTGACCCGCAGAGCTAACCGCAAAAAACGCCTCACTGTACTTTACATAGTGGAGCACCCCAACCAAGAAGGGGACGCGTGCATTGATTGGACTTCGCAGTACTGCTGGACTAATGGCTGGAATTGTCTATGGCGGGGACATTCAGTCTATCGGAACCGACCATTGATCCCCCTAAAATGAATTCTCCTTCTTTGTCAACCTTGACCCGTGTCCTTGACAAGGAAAGAAGCTATGGTATGTTCTGAGAGTGTAGTTAGATCCACATTGACTCGTATTGCTGCAGAACTATTGCAGAACTATTGCAGCTTCGTCAAAAAAAGAAAAGGACTATTGCTCCTTAAAATGAATTCCTTCCAAACGGATGCATAATAATTGCACAGGGTGCATAATCTCTACAGTTTCCGGTAGTCATACGGGTACATAATAATTGTGCAGGGTGCATGATCTCAACAGTTTCCGGTAGCCACACGGGTGCATAATGGTTTGTGAAGGGTGCATAATCTAATTAGTTTCCAGTAGCCATACGGGTGCATGATAATTGTGCAGAGTGCATATTGTAATCAGTTTCGAGTAGCCATACGGGTACATAATAATTGTGTAGGGTGCATAATCTCATCAATTGCCGCTGGGCATACGGGTGCATAATAATTATGCAGGGTGCATAATGTAATCAATTTTTAGTAGCCATACGGGTGCATAATGATTATGCACGGTGCATAATGTCATCGGGTTCCGGTAGCCATCCGGGTACATAATAATTGTGTAGGGTGCATAATCATCATTTTCTAGTAGCCATATGGGTGCATAATGATTGTGCAGGGTGCATAATGGAATCAGGGTGCACAATAATTGTGCAGTAGGCATAATCTCATTAGTTTTCTGGTAGCCATGTGGGTGCATAATACTTGGGCAGGGTGCATAATGTCATCAGTTTCCAGTCGCCGTATGGGTGCATAATAATTGTGCAGGGTGCATAATGTCATCACTTTCCCGTAGCCATATGGGTGCATAGTAATTATGCAGGGTGCATGGTCTAATCAGTTTCTAGTAGCCATACGGGTGCATAATGCTTATGCAGGGTGCATAATCCAATCAGTTTCCAGTAGCCATACAGGTACATGATAATTGTGCAGGATGCATAATGTCATTAGCTTCCAGTAGCCATGCGGTGGCATAATCATCGTGCAGGGTGCATACTATCATCAGTTTCCGGTAGCCATACGGGTGCACAATAATTGTGTAGGGTGCAGAGTCTAATCAGTTTCTGGTAGCTATATGGGTGCATAATAATTGTGCAGGGTGCATAGTCTCATCATTTTGTCGTAGCCATATGGGTGCATAATGATTGTGCAGGGTGCATAATCTCGTCATCTTCAGGTACCCATACGGCGGCATAAGAATTATGCAGGATGCACAATGTAATCAATTTCTGGTAGCCATACGGATGCAAAACAATTGTGCAGGGTGCATAATGTCATCAGTTTCAAGTAACCATACGGGTGCATAATAATGATGCAGAGTGCATTATATAATCAGTTTCCAGTAGTCATATGGGTGCATAATAATTGTGCAGGGTGCATAGTCTCATCATTTTGTCGTGGTCATACAGGTGCATGATATTTGTGCAGGGTGCATAATCTAATTGGCTTCAGGTAAGCAAACGGGTGCATAATAATTTTGCAAGGTGCATAATGTCATCAGTTTCCGCTGGGCATACGGGTGCGTGATGGTTCTGCAGGGTGCATAATCTAATCAGCTTACAGTAGCCATACATATGCAGAACCATTGTGTAGGGTGCATAATCTCATCAGTTTCCGCTAGGCATACAGGTGCATAATAATTATGCACAGTGCATACTCTCATCAGTTTCTCATAGCCATACGGGTGCATAATAATTGTGCAGGGTGCATAATGTCATCCGTTTCCCGTAGCCATACGGGTGCATAAATATTCATTAGGGTGCACAACCTCATCGATGTCTCGTAGCCATACGCATGCATGATAGTTATGCAGGGTGCATAATGTCATCAGTTTCCGCTAGGCATACGCGTGCATGATAATTGTGCACGGTGCATGATGTCATCGGTTTCCAGGAGCCATACTGGTGCATAATAATTTTGCAAGGTGCATGATCTCATCAGCTTCAGGTAACCAGATGGGTGCATAATAATGATGCAGGGTGCATAATCTAGTCAGCTTTCAGTAGCCATACCGGTGCATAATAATTATGCAGGGTGCAGAATGTCATCAGTTTCTGCTAGGCATAACGGTTCATAATAATTATGCAGAGTGAATCATCTCATCAGTTTCCAGTAGCCATACGGGTGCATGGTATTTATGCAGGGTGCATAATCTCATCGGGTTCCTCTAGGTATACGCGTGCATAATCATCATGCAGGGTGCATAATCTCATCAGTTTCCAGTAGCCATATGGGTGCATAATCTCATCAGTTTCCAGTAGGCATACGGGTGCATAATAATTTTGCAGGGTGCATAATCTCACGAGTTTCTCGTAGCCATACGGTGCATAATAATTGTGCAGGCTGCATGATATCCTCAGCTTCCGCTAGGCATACGGGTGCATAATATTTGTGCAGGGTGCATAATCTCATCAGTTTCTGCTAGGCATACGGGTGCATAATAATGGTGTAGGGTGAATAATCTCATCAGTTTCCAGTAGCCATACGGATGCATAATAATTGTGCAGGGTGCAAAATCTCATCAGTTTCCAGTAGCCCTACAGGTGCACAATAATTGTACAGGATGCATAATCTCATCATTTGCCGGTAGCCATACCGGTGCACAACACTTGTGCAAGGTGCATGATATCATCAGTTTCCGGTAGCTATACGAGCGCATAATAAATATGCAGGGTGCATATTCTCAACAGTCTCCGGTAGCCATACGGGTGCACAATAATTATGTAGGGTGCATAATCTAATAAGTTTGCAGTAGCCATACGGGTGCATACTGATTGTGCAGGGTGCATAATGTCATCAGTTTCAGGTAACCATGCGGGTACGTAATAATTATGCAGGGTGCATAATCTAATCAGTTTCCGGTAGCCATAGGGGTGCATAATAATTTTGTAGGGTGCATAATCCCATCGGTTTGCAGTAGCCATACAGGTGCATTATAATTTTGCAGAATGCATAATCTAATCAATTTCCAGTAGCCATACGGTTGCATAATACTTGTGCAGGGTGCATACTCTCCTCATCTTCAAGTAACCATTGGGGTGCATAATAATTATGCAGGGTGCATAATCTAATCAGTATCCGGTAGCCACACGGGTGCATAATAATAATCCAGGGCAATGTAATCAGTTTCCAGTAGCCATACGGGTGCATAACAATTATGCAGGGTGCATAATCTGATCATCCCCTGTTTGTCTTGTCCCATTTTCGTTTACGAACAGGGGATCACTTCTGCTGTTTGTGTACAGATTTGTTGAAAATTTATTGTGTTTTGTGAAGCAGCATGCAGGTCTTCCGCTCCCCGTTTAAGAGTGCGTCGTCTAAGGCCCCAGATCAAGGAGCATCGGGCTCTGGGGCGGACGCGTCGGCGCTGGACACCAGCTAGATGTCGCCTGAGGAGCTCCGCGCGTTGCTGCAGTCCCAGCAAGAGGCGATCGGACATCTACAAGCTCGGTTGGAGAGCCTGGCCGTCGCGGAGAGAAATACGGTGCCGGACTTGACCACAGAGGCAGTGAAGCAGATGCTGGGGGGCGACAAAGTGGCCAGCTGGATGCGCCAGTCAGGCGAGGCGCTGCGGGACTACGTTAGAAGCGCGAGTGCTGCCCCGGTCAGGCCATGCGACGTGATGGGCAATGCGATGGAATGCCCGAGGGGCGACAGGCTGGCCTACAGGATTTGGGGTATTATCCTCGACTCCCAGCAGGCGTACGCCCAGAGGTTCACGTTGGACTCCAACAGCCGGGCGGACCCGTCCAACCCGCTGGATGCGATGAGCTGGCCAGATGCGGTCAAAAACGGGGGACCGTCCTTTAAGTATAAAGGCATCGACTTCGCCATGCGACAAGGCGTCCTTCATTGGATGTCGAAGAAAGGAAGGTGGGTACCAATATCAGCCCGCCCGTCTGGTGACTGCCAGAGATGCGCAAAAGAGGGCGTCCCATCGGACCAGTTGAGGCACTGGCATTTCCAGTGTCCCCACTGGTCCTGACGGGACTGCCTCCACTGCGGTGAGGCGGGGTGGGGTTGGCCCTGTTGGTGTGAGGATTCCAGGTCCACGCGTCCAACCCCCACCCAAGAGGCCTCACCTGCCGCCAGAGCGACCTTCAGCGCGGCGGCGGCGGGGTGGGCAATGGCGATAGCGGCTGTTGGATCGTTTCGGGTGGCGGCCGTGGGCGTTCATGGATGGGCCCCCAAGACGCAATCGAGATACCGTTCCGCTCTGTCCGCGGTGGCGAAGTTTGAGAGTACCAGAGCTTTGCGGACGCCGCTTACTGACACGCTGTCTGAATTCTTGGCGTCAAGGGTCTCCATGGGACAGGCCAGATCCACCCTCAGGGGGTATGTGTCCGCGGTTCGAGCGGCAGAGGATGTTAGACTACTCCCGGGTTGTGTCCAGGCCATCCACTGGAGGATTGCGAAGTCTGGAAAACCGACACCGGGGCAACCATACCTGGGACCGGAGGGTCTCTGTCTCCTGTGGGCCAGCGCAATTTCGCCGGTTGAGCAGGCAGTGGCAGCATTGGCGAGCCTTAGTTGGCCCCTCTTCTTGCGAGTCTTTGAAGCGGTGTCCATCACGCCAGCGGGCTTGGAGAGTGATTCCGTGGTCCTGTTCGTCACTACCAAAGTTGGTGGCCACCGGGAAGTGCGACGGCCGCTTTATGAGTGGGGACGGTCGTGGGTCCGATTCCTCAGATGCTACGCCGAGGCCAGCTGCATCCCGGAAGGTCAACCGTTGGTTAGGGGAGGGGTTGAGGCAGTGGAGAGGATCTTCGCAAACCTCCTCCGTGATTCCCCATATAGTGGCCACCGATGGCATTCCTTGCGGCGGGGGGGCGCTGCGGCCGCATTCCACCGCTCCCCAAATGTGGCTTACTTCGTCTGGTGGGGGCGGTGGAAGAGGCTGGCCACAGCGTTGGAGTACGCTTTGGGCTACTCTGACCCTGCGGTGGTTGGGGCTTTGGTGCTATCATGGCCTGTTCGTGGCCAGGCTTCTGATGAGCGTTTGGCTGTGCTGTTGGACGCCCTGTGGGGTGACCCCATGTATGCAAGCCCTGAGCGGAAGTCCACTAAGGCGACGATGGAGGTCTCAGTCCCGGTGCCTGCGGGCCCTGTGGTATCTTTTCCTGATATGGATGTGGCGACAAGTCGGAAGGAAGTGGACGACGTGGGGTCTGATTCGGATTCTTCGTCCGTCCCCTCGGAGTCTTCGGACTCAGATGTCTCCACGGCAAGTGCCCGTAACATCACCACAGGACCTAGTCCGTCCACTGGTCCAGGGGAACGCCCTCAACAGTTCACGCCGGGATCCAAACCTCAGGTTGACGGGAGCGGCAGGAGGAAGCTGCGATCGAAAGGAGCCGGCAAGGCACCGAGAGGCGGCGCAGCAGAGGTCGACGGCGCTGAGAAACCGAGGCCCAAGCGGCGAGTCGTTGGTCTGGGCGGTCCCTTATCTGTCCAGCGGCGTCATGGGACGAGCGCGCCGGTGGGCCTGGGTAGTGCAAAAGCCCGGCGACCTGCCTCCAAGAGGCGGCATCCCGATGGGCCTACCGTCGGGCCTGCCAGCAAAGTGGCTGTCCGTTCCCCGCCGGAGTGTAAGGATAAGGGCGGAGGAACGGAGACCGGCAGGGGTGGGGGGGGGGTCGCCTGGAAATTCGCCCCCCGCGGGGGTGACCCGCGAAACCCCATCTGCCTGTGACACATCGGTTGGTGGCCCAGTGCCGAGTTTGGCGCAGGGATCGCTGCGGGTGATCACGTTGGCGGATGGTGGGCCCCGCCCTCTGACCAGGGCAGACCTTTTGTATGTGCGTTCGGAACCAGTTCCGCTATTTGTCCACTTTTTGCAGTCCTTCGTTTCTTTCTTGCCCTGGCTTCACCAGGCATTGTCTTGCGGGGTCTTGTTGCTCATGCGGCGACTCCATTTGTTTGTGCTGCGTTTGTTTCTTACGTGTGAGGATTTTCGTTTACGGTCCGCACCGGATATAATATTCAGCGCTTTGTCGGAATTTACAGCGGAATCCTGGCAGGCTCTTTTGCACCTTTCTACGTCCCCGGTGCCGCAGGTGGGAAAAGTTGACCCACAATTGGTGGAGAGGGGTTTGGGGGCGGTGGGTAACTACACAATTTCCGACGAACTGTGGTGTGAGTTGGCGCCCCCTGATTTCGAAGCGTCGGTGTCGGATTTTCATTTGGAGAGAGAAAGTCGCTCTTCTACTAGGGAGGCTTTGGTGCTGCCCATGGTTGAGTGGTTGCTGCGTGAGGGAGTTGTTTCCATCATGGATGAAGGCTGCCCCATGGGGGCGAATTGCTGGCCGTTTGTGATCCCGAAGTCCACGGACAAGGTGTCCCTCTATTTTAATTTAGTTGAATTTAATGAGAGCTTGCATAAGCTGTTGTCTTTTTCACTGGATGGTTGGGAACAAATCTCCCAGAGGTTGGCGGAATGGCCGGCCGATAGGCCGTTGTTTTGTACACACGTGGATCTCAAAAATGCGGTTTGGAGTTTTAAATTGCCTAGACGGCACGAGAGGGCCTTTCGGTTCCGGATGCGTTGGGAAGGGGTGGAGAGGGTTTTTTGTATGTCGCGGATGCCGTTTGGGTGGAAGCACTCCCCGCTGTTCTGTCAGACGGCGTTGGGGAGGATAGTGCGTCCCCTGGTCCCGGAGGCGTACATCCTTTTCCACTACCTTGATGATTTTTTGATCCTAGGGCCGGATCCAGTGCGGTTGCGTGTTGTCACTGCGCGCGTGGTTCGGGCTTTGGAGGAGGCAGGGTTTATTGTGTCGGGCAAGAGTACACTGGACCCGGTTACGGAAATATTTTTCCTTGGAAAGTACATTAATTTAGGGGTGCGCACGATCCGTTCACATCCAGGGGCTTTCCTCCAGATGTTCAATATTTGGCTACGGTTAGCCACGCGGTCGAGACCTTCTTCCCGGTTGCTCTCTAAAGCATTGGGCTTCATCCATTGGCACCTTAGGCCCCGTTTGGGGGGGGGGTCCGCTGCTCGCTGGGAGCTATTGTTGTGACCGCTGGGGTGGGTTTGAACGGCCTACGCCACTGAAGGTTTTGCATGGACTGTGTACTGCCATCGTACGGTGTATGGAAACATGGGAACCGCCAATGCCGGCACGACTTGCTGTATTTCGTGCGCTATCCGCCACGCCCGATTTGTGGGCCGTTCGCCATTGTGTGATGTTCGGGGACGCTGCTTTGGACGCCATTAGGTATAGGGGGGGGGGCATTCGTACCGCGGTTGTCGGGTGTACGTTCCCAAGTTACCCCCCCGGCACGTCACACGCAGCAAAGCGCAGAGCTTTGGGTGTTGGTGTGGTTGGTGAGGCTGGCAGTTCGGCTGGGTTGGGGTTATGTGGTGTTGGTCACGGATTCACTGGTGTCCGCTTGCCAGTTTTTGTCCCTGCGGGCCTCTACGTGGTTGTCCAGGCAGCAGAAGTTGCTGAGGGCATTGGTTTTGAGACTACTGCAGACGGGGTTGGTTGTGGAGGTCAGGTTGGTGCCTGGCGCGTTGCAACCGGCTGACCCGCCGAGTAGGTTGGATTCTAATTACCAATCTAGTATGCAGCGGGCGTGTAGCCGTGCTTTTCAACTCTGGCGGGTGTTACTGGAGCACCCCCAAGAGGTGCTGCAGGTGGGTGGGTTGGTCCTATGAGGCGTACTTGTTTGGTTTCGTGAAATCACATGTTTCGCACGTTCGCGGTGTTCAGCGCTTGTGCCATGCCTGGACGAGGGAAGCGCCGCCGCCACCGGCGCGGAGGATTTTGTCACTGCCGGTTGGCGGCGGCGCTGCAGCGCAGGCGGGACCGTGCGCGACAACACCCCAGAGCTGTGTTGGAGAAGCGCCTTGCGTGGTGGCCGGTGAGGCAGATCTGGCTGGGTCTGGCAGCAAGGCTCGTCTTCTTGCGGCCTTGCTCGAAGGATGATGCTCCCGGAGTTCTAAAGCTGGCAGCGCAGGACCTAGCGAACCGTCTGCGTGGAATTGCGGAGCAGGAGAAGACTCCGTCTGGTGATGTGAATGTTAAAGGCGCGGGCGGGGATCATTTGTGCCGCCATCGTTGGATCGTGCGGGTTGGGGGTAGTAGGTTGTTCCTGAGTCTCTCGTCGAACACGAAGACTGGGGGCCAGCGTCTGCCCTATATATGGGTCCAAGGGAAACAGGTGTTGGTTCGGCGAGTGTGCTTCATGTTCCACGCGTTGTGAGCGACCGTCGTTCTTGCTATGCAGTATTTCATGGATTCCAGTAAGTTGTGTCTCGATGCATAGAGACCGTGCATTGTTTTCTGTCCCATGCGATGGTACCTGTGGGTGGGGGCTAGAGGAATGGGACCGTCGTGCGCAGGCATTACACACGGAGACTGGCGCCGGCGCCGTGGCTGGTTGGCTGCGGGCGCCTGGCACTGTCCCCGTTGTGGATTTGTGAAGGTTACCGGTTTCAGCGTGGTGAGGTTGTATGGCGACTGGTTGGGAGGGGTACGAGAGGTGAATTGTTGAATTGTCTTGGTGCTTTGTCCTCTGTGATCCCCTGTTTGTCTTGTCCCATTTTCGTTTACGAACAGGGGATCACTTCTACGGTTTGTGTACAGATTTGTTGAAAATTTATTCTGTTCCCACCACCCGCCCCCACGCCCGCCTCCTCGCTGTGTTTGTCGGTGATGGTGGGGCTTGGTGTTATGTTGGATTCAGGTTGGAGATTCATGCTGTATACTTCTGCCAGGTGTTAAAATTTTGGAGCAGAGATCTGCATTTGTGCTGCTTCACGTTTTTTGATCGCCGGTGTGAGTCAGTGTAGGGTTGTGTCCCATAGGCCCGGCGGGGTCCTTTTGGAGAGCGCTTACTAAGGCCTCTGGCGCTATTGGCGAGTACTGTTTTGAGACTTTTGACGGCGATGATGTCGCCAGCAACACTCTGACTCGTTTGGCTGCCAGAGGTGAATTGTTGAATTGTCTTGGTGCTTTGTCCTCTGTGATCTTCCGGTAGCCATACTGGTGCATAGTAATTATGCATGGTGCATACTCTCATCAGTTTCGCGTTGCCACACGGGTATTGCCATCGGTTTCCGGTAGCCATATGGGTGCATAATAATTCATGAGGGTGCATAAGCTCATAACTTTCTCGTAGCCATACGGGTGCGTGATAATTGTGCAGGGTTCATAATCTCATCACTTTCCGCTGGGCATACGGGTTCATAATAATTGCGCAGAGTGCATGATCTCATCAGTTGCCTCTACACATACGGGTGCATAATAATTGTGCAGGGTGCATAATCTCACGAGGTTCAGGTAACCAGACAGGTGCATAGTAATTGTGCAGGGTGCATAATCTAATCAGCTTCCAGTAGCCATGCGGTGGCATAATAATTGTGGAGGATGCATAACGTCATCGGTTTCCGGTAGCCATACGGGTGCATAATACTTAATCAGGGTGCCTGATTTCGTCAGCTTCTCATAGCCAGACAGCCGCATAATAATTGTGCACGGTGAATAATCTCATCAGTTTCTCATAGCCATATGGGTGCATAATAATTGTGCAGGGTGCATAATGTCATCGGTTTCCAGCAGCCATATGGGTGCATAATAATTGTGCAGGGTGCATACTCTCACCAGTTTCCAGTAGCCATACGGGTGCATAATAATTGTGCAGAGTGCATAATATCACCAGTTTCCGGTAGCCATAGGGGTGCATAATAATTGTGCAGGGTGCATAATCTCATCAGTTTGAGGTAACCATACGGGTGCATAATAATTGTGCAGAGTGAATAATCTCATCAGTTTTCGGTAGCCATACGGGTGGGTAAAAATTAATCAGGGTGCATAATCTCATCAGCTTCCGGTAGCCATATGGGTACATAATGATTGTGCAGGGTGCATAATCTCATCAACTCCCAGTAGGCATACGGGTGCCCAATGCTTATGCAGGGTGCATAATCTCATGAGTTTCTGGCAGCCATAGGGGTGCATGATAATTGTGCAGGGTGCATAATCTAACCAGTTTTCAGTAGCCATACAGGTGCATAATAATTGTGCAGGGTGCAAAAACTCATCAATTTCCGCTAGCCATACGGGTGCATGGTAATTGTGCATGCTAGCTCATAAAGACAATCCACAAAGACATTGTTTCCCAGAGATAGCAAGGCAAGCACCATGAAGCTTGTAAACTACTTTAAAGTGTGTAACAACCTACGTGCCTACGTGCTGCATTGTGAATGTACACGATGTCCGGGGATTCCCCATCATTATAATCCATCATCCAGCTTGGCGACCTGAAAATTGCTCTGCGGGGGGGGGGTGTAGGGTTTTTCACTGAAACGTGGCACGTTAAATCACGTTAAATCACGTTTTACCACGTTTTGAGCCGATTTGCCAAATCACGTCAAACCACGTTAAATCACGTTAAATCACGTTTCATTGGGTTTGGGCCTGTCCTTCCCCGGCATGCCATGTGAATGCGCAACATAGAAGTGAGACACGGTGTCAACTGACACTGTGTTCTCTGTAGGTAATCAAGACCAGATCAAGTCCAGCGGATGACAACACGCGCCATTTCCGTGTCAGGCCCCTTTGTCTGTGCTCCTTTTCATTATGCCTGATGACCCAGAGACCAACAGTGCAACAGCCAGAGTATGGAAGCGGGGCAGCACTTTCAACGCAGTGAAGCGTGCCCGGCAATTTCCTGGCGATTTCATTGCCAAGGGTGAAGAAATTATGTGGTGTACGTCATGCCAATGCTCCGTGTCTTGGCTGGAGAAGAGCCATGCCAAAAACCATTTGTCGTCCGCCAGTCACAAACGTGCCAAGTTGAATGCAGGGAAACTAAACAAGCAGCCTGGTCTAAGTGCACCGGTTGAATCACCACCTGTGGCAGCAACATCAACGCAACCCCCCCCAAGCACGACAATCCCAGAAGTGAATGATAACACTCGAAAGGTAGTGCAAGTGCAGCCAGATTTGAAGGATGTTCTCACCGGCTTGAACCACAACCAACATGTCAACGACGATTTCGTCGCCGCATTTTTACAAGCAGGGATTGCACCAAATAAGTTGGACCACCCTTCCCTCAGGGGGCTATTCAAAAAGTATACTTCTGTGGAGGGCTGCCTGGGGAAGGGGGCCACTCATTACCGCACCAGTGAGCGTGTTGGGAAGTTGCACATTGGTGCCATTCGCAACCGAGTCAAGGCCAAAAAGGTGTGGATTGGAACAGACGAGTACACGGACAACTCTGGGCATGCCATTATTGATGTTGTGCTGGGCTGTGGTCGAAATGTGTACGTCGTTGCCACAGTTGAGTTGGTGTGCAAAGGGCCAAACAACGGGGTAGAGCACTCAGAGTTGGGGTCCGCATGTGTCACAATGTTTTTCAATGGGGATGTGGAGCAGCGCTTCACTAAGGACTGACCGGGGTGACATGGATGCCTGCCGAAGGAGGGGGGGGGTTGGAGAAATGGGGTTCCGTGTCGGGCCCTTTGTTTTGTGTCAGAATGGATGTTGGCGCCAAAGGCGCAGGAACACAAAATTTTGGCCCGAAAAAGCTTGTTCCACCAACAATCCCCCCCCCCCCCCACATTTGAGTAGTCAAAATGATCAGCGCGACGTGGGTATCCTTTTGAGCCATAGATGTTGGGTTGGCCCCCCACCCCCCGGCACGGCAGGTGGGGCACCCCCGCCCTGAACCCCCCCTACCGTCTCGGCGGCCAAGGAGGGGGGGGGTTGGGAAAATGGGCCTCCGTGTCACCCCCCCCCCCCCCGCAGAGCAATTTTCTTCCTGCCCCATAACATAGAATGTGCAACACAACCGGGTAAATATGGGCTAAAATGGCTGAAAATAGGTAAAAATGGGTGGCAATTCAAATGTGCCACGTCCTCAATGCACACGAAACGTAAAAAAAATCTGTTATGGAACAACCAACCGGCAAAAAAACGCCAAAGCTAGGGTTCAAGTAGTTGCTGACATACAAAAGTTTGCACTGCGTACGCACTGTGCCCCACTGCGTGCATGGCATTCTCCATAGCCTGGTGGGGGAGGTGAACACACATGATGGGGGTCAGAGAACAAGAGAAGGGGAACGAAACGCAGTGCCATTGATGACATTGCGTCCACACGAAATGTAGCATTCAAACCCTTCCAGATTGCATCCACGCAAACTGACCCAGGGCAATTCCCATGATGCAATCATGACCTGTCTCTAGTTCAAGGTTGAAGGGGGGTGGGGGTGGTTAGCTAGGCAGGTTGTATACATGTACATGTGCATGCATACATACATGCATGCATGCACATACGCACCAAGCCACAATTTGAATCATGCTCGAAGTGCAAGGCATCAGGAACATTAGGAACATCCGCATCACCATCAAGGGGATCCGTTGCAACATAAACAACATCATCAATCTAAGCAGCAGCATGAGGAACCCCACAATCACCATCTTTGGAAGTATGAGGGTTGGCATCCTCACCTTCATCTGATTCCCCACGATCGGTTTAGGCATGATCAACAACGCAGTCATCATATTCTCGAGCCTCAGCAACAGTTGCAAGAGAAGCATCCATACTAAGCATCTTCGGAACATAGCAAACACATGGATGGTAAAAAATAAAAGCTAGCAAAGAAAAAAAGCTAGCAATAAAATAAAAGCACATGCCGGCTTTTAAATGGGGGGTGGGGGGTTACCACCTCACCAGGCAATGTATGCACGCAACCGCTAGGCGTATGATGTCCCCCATCTTGAAGCACCTTGGTATGGCGCGACGATGTACAGCCGAGATGTATGACCTGGTGCAAGTACTCACCATTGGTGGAAGGGATGAGCTCCCTCGTAACAGACACAAGCCAAATCCCTCGCTAGGCAAAGCATGTCACATCAGATGGGGTGTGGTGATGGGGGCGCAACAACAGCTTAGGCCGTAGGTCGAGCGGGGGCGCCAACATCGTCGATGTTCGTCTATCACCTCTCAGCTACCTTTGGACTGGACGACCCCGCCTTATGCAGGCAAATGTTCTACGCCGGTTCGCCTTGACATACCCCTTGGTGCGCGTTTGAAACCCAATGTTGTTCCGGCCAAATTGTTCCAGTGTTCTAGGCTATCTGGCCGGAACAAAAAAAGTTCAAAATTTATTTGCCCCCCAACCAAGCCTACCCGTACATGGTGGCAAAATATGTTGTTTGCTAGCCTTGGGGGTCCCCGCTGGTATGCTTATATTTGTTGCCCGGCGCGTTGCCACGTGAAAAAAACTTGTTTTCAAAAACAGTTTTTGTTAGAACACCATTGGAACACCGCTGGAACAAGTTATCGGAACGTCGCCGGAACAAGCACTCTACAACAAGAGCAAAGCACAAGGAAGGGTAAAATGGTAACATACATTGTTGTGTAAGGTGCCCCCGGGGGCCCATCGGGTTAGTCTCTTGTTCTCACCTAAAAGTCGTGCGTGGTCGGGGGCCCGGCGGGCGCCCCCGAACTCTTGTCACCCGCCCCACTATCCCCCCCATCTCCCTCACCGACCACCACCCCTTCACCCACCACCCCTTCACCCTCCACCCCTTCACCCACCACCCACCATCTCTCGTACACAGCTTGGTTGGGCCAAGCGCACGGCCACCGCAAATTGGCGGCGGGCGTGTGGAGAGGAGATGGCCCATTCCGCTATGAGCTCCCCAACAAGATCCCCGTCCCGGAGGCTAACAGCACTAGCCAAATGGACGAGGTGGGTGGTTAGTTGCGCAACGCGGGTTTGCGATCTAGGCATGATGAAGGTACAACAATGAACTACGAAGCGAAATTTGGCAATGCATACCTCTAGGGGAAGATGCCCGTGGACCCACCGAGCATTCAGGCAAGGAACAAATACCAAAATGGGACCCTAGGCATGGCCACAATGCACAAATCAAACGGGAGAACGGGGACGCCAACGTTGAAAAGTCATACAACGCTGCGTCTGAACTACAAGAAACAGCAGGCTTGCAAATGGATACGAAAACTTCGAAATGTGTACACCTAGTGGAAGGTGGCACCAACGGCTCACAATATGTCAACATGGCCCCGATGGGAAAGACAAGCCTTGGGCGCGTTATACATGCAGGAAAGAGACAAAAAACATCATTTACGAACTTGGAAACTCATGGTGATGGATCTGGTTATCTGGCCTGCGAAACTTGTTCCAGTGGTGTTCCCAACGAGATTGTTCCGGCGGGAATTGTTTCCATTGGGAATATTCTAGTCGGGAACAACATTGGGTTTCAAACGCGTACCAAGGGCATAGTCTTGTACAGAATGGACGCCACAACTCCACGAACACTGTATTTGATGAAACAAAACAACATCAAAGTCATAAAGAACGAGTTGTGCATTTCATTGCAGGCTAAGCGCGATTATAAGCAATGTCGGGACAGAAACGGAAAAGTATTGCACAGTATGACGTGAAAGAGAGACGACGGGCTGAGTGAGCATTGGGTTCACTGGGTTCACCGGGGTCACAGGTTGCTGCGACGGCCGGACCCCCCCCCCCCCTTGCCCCCCTCATGGCCTCCTGGAACATGCGGCGAAACTCATGTTCGCGAAATACGGAGCCTTCTAAAACAGTTCTAGACAAATCGGCAAGCGAGCGGGGAACCTAGAACATGGCTAAAAGTGCCATTGCACACACACAATAACAACAGCAAACTCGGGCCATCAATTGTGCCAAATCTGGGCTGAGGGCTGAGTGCTGCCGCTGGGGGGCATTATGGGTTCGGAGAGCTGGGATCGGCAACGGTGGTTGCAGAGGAAGCAATCGGGGGCGGGGGGGGGGGGGGGTGGTTGGGGAGCTTCTCCCTTGTAGTACCTACCGCGCGCCCTGCCCTGCGTCTGCGGCTTGCTTTGGAAATAATTCGCACAGTACATGGGACACTCAGCCCGGGCCGAAGTCTTTCCATTGTAGAGAGCGATAGTGTCAACAGATCAATGTGCACTCCTCACCCCTTCCCCCCCCCTCCGGGGGTAGCACTTCTACGATCAATGCCGTAACTGGTCTTAGAATGGCAGGTTTTCCTTCTTGTTGCAAGTTTCGCTACCTCTATGCTTTACTAGCCTTGTTTCTGAGTGTCTATTTTTTTTCGTCCCGGACTTCCTTGGTTGCTTTTACACATTTGTCCACAATGGCGTCGCAAAGCCCCAACTGCTTTTTTGGCCTTGAGATCCAACCGGATAAGAAGTACACTCAGACGCCGCCGGATGGCGTGCACTTGCATCTGTCTCAAGCAGCATTGCCACCCGAGAACAATGGCAGAGTGTCAGTGAAAGTGACAATCGATGGAAAGACTTTTTGCCTTTGCACTTTGGTTGCTGGCACCATCGATCAGTCCCCGCTCGATCTGAATTTCTCTGCCAGTCAGGAAGTGGTCTTCATGACGGAAGGGGATCCCATCATTGTGCACCTCACAGGGTACTACGAGGTCTCAGACGACATCCCAACGGATGATGGCGCCCCTGATTTGGACGGAGAGGAGGAGGAGGAGGAGGAGGAGGAAGCAGAGGAGGAGGAAATGGACGAGGAAATGGAGGAGGAGGAGGAGGAGGAGGAGGAGGAGGAGCCACCGATGCCGCCCAAGAAGAAGCACAAGCAAACTGAGAAGCCTCCCCCAAAGCAGCCAGTGGCATCAGCACCCGTGAAAAAAGCTCAGCCAAAGGAACAGCCGAAGCCAGAGCCGAAGAAGGAGAAGGGGAAGCCAGAGCCAAAGCCTGCCCCAGCACCTGCACCGACAGCTGCAGCCGGCGAAAAGAAGAAGAAGAAGAAGAAGGCAAAGCACGATGAGTAAAAGGCCCTGGCTGCTGCCATTCTCAAAGGGGTTGCGCTTGGATACCCTGAAGACGGCAGAGAGAGGGTTTCCGCATCCCAGGCCAGTGCTACTGTTTTGGGAATCATTGAGCATGTTTTTGTGTTCGCTGGGACGCCTGCAGGGCCATGTCTCGGAAGCGGCTTTTCTGTTAATGCTCCTGGTTAGGCTGCCTGCGTGGTGGCAGAAGAGGGGGCGTGGCAGCATCTGTGTTTTGCCTGGTATGCTGCCGGCGGCCGGACCCAAGGCACCCATACCGGGGATGGTCTGCTGCTGCACGCACCGCCTTCCTCCTACACAACCAAGGCTTCAACTTGGGGCCAGGAAACGCCTCTATGCATGCCATTGTGTACTGCTCAGGACAGTCTCTGCAAAGGCAGAGGGTCTGATTTCCCGTGCCTCTGCAAAGGGGGTGCGCTTGTTGCCTTGGCGACCGACTGCCCCCCCAAATGGGGGACTCAGGCTACATCGAGGGATGGGTCTTTTGCCGCCAACAGGGGGCTGCAATGTGTTTGGGTTTGCTGTCACTAGCACTAGTCAAGGCATGCCAGGGCACTGGATTGCATGGCAACCCATGCCACAGTGTGGCGTCTAATGGCCAAAGGTGTCCTCTATGGGGGTGTGATCCGTCGTGCTGGGGCGCAAGGGGCAGACTGCGGTTTTTCCCAGCCGCGTGGGTGTGTTTCATTCGTCACTGATTGGCAACCGCTGGGCCATTGTACCGCGGCCTTGGTGCTGAAAAGTTTGAGTACAGACGTCGATCGAGGCATGAGGACCACCTTGCGTTTCGATCTTTTTTCTGTGGGCAACGCGGCAGAAGTGCCAATGACAACAATTCCCTTTCAGATACTCCCTATTGAAGGGTGGCAGGTGCATACTGCCTGGCAGGTCCCAGAGCAGAGGGATGTGTCGTGCACGCAGACCTGGTTGCTCCCCATTGACTGCCATGCAGAGCCAAGTTGGTTTCTTCACACCGTTTTGCGCCTGCTGCAGCGCCGGATGGCATGATGACTGCCGGAGTTGAGCCCTTCCTTCTAAGAGGCAGTCGACCCCTGTGGGGCAATGAAGTTGCATGTCAGCAAAATGCATTCACTCAATACCGAGATGTCAGACTGGTGTTGAGATCTTCCAGGAGGGTAGCAGCAACCCTTCCCTGATCCACGACACGCCCATTTTTGCCGTCTTGACCTGTCAGGTGCTGTTGCAGGGTGCCGCTGATGCCTACCGTGCCAACCAGGCTGGCCGTGCCAGTAAAGATCCTGGTTTGCTGCCTGGTAGCACCTTCAACCCCCTGGGTTTGGCCGACGATCTTGACAGTCTCGCCGAGTTTAAGGAGGTCCAGAAAAGACGTTTGGCCATGTTCTCCATGCTGGGTTTCTCTGTCCAGGCCATCGTGACCAGTGAGGGCCCAGTTGGGAGCTGGGCTACCCACGTAGCTGACGCTTTCAGGTCCTAAGTCTGTCCCTTGCTTTGATGGACCAGGTTGCTCCTTCCTCTGAGGCCATGCTAGCCGCAATTGACCGGGTCTCTGACAACTTGACTGCCTGGTACGGATCTGAGCGCAATGAGTGGTTGAGCCCGCCCCCCGATACCTCCGCCCCTTATTACCTGACTGGTGAGTTCCCTGGCAACCCCAGTTGTCTGGCCGCCATGGCCTCTGTACAGCAGACGCAGGGCCGTTTCACATGCCCCCAGACCACGCCCCAGTCCCGGTCCCAGGTGTAGGTGTATTTCAGTGTGCAGCAGGCCACGGCCTCGCACCACTGTTAGGCGCAGCAGGCACTAGCCTCGCGTCGTGGCACTGCACTGGCGAGCTCAGCCCCCCCCCCTCCCTTGGGGTCACGTCCGCTGGGCCACATCTGGCACCCTCCCCTGGGACCGTACTTGCTGCCCCTGGCCAAAATATGGACACTGTGGCAGCCTGGTGCAATCCTCAGCACAACACGCAACCGGCCCCTTTCCCGGTTGGGAGTCATGGCGAGGCGCATGGGGCCCATGATGCATATGGAGACCCGGTGAATGCCGACGGTCTGCCCCTTTCCTTTCCAGTAGTGCAGGGAGACCAGTGTGCAGCAGGTCACGGCCTCGCACCATTGAGTCTTGACGCCGCAGGCACGAGCCTCGCGTCTAGCCACCCGGTCCCCGTCTCCACGTACCCGTTGGGCTTGACGGACGACCCTCTCGCCCTCGCTGCCGCTGGCTACCTGGACCCTGCTCACTTTGACAAGCCGGCGTGGCCCACAGCTAGCCCTCCTCGAGATCTCTTCGCAACAGGCACTTATCCGACGCCGATGTCTGTATCTGAAGTGCACTGGCGGCAGTCGGAGCAACCCCCCGACACCACCGCTACCACGCCGCCCACATGCCCCTACGACCCGGGCAGCACGCGCGAACGCGTGTTTACACGAACGGCGGTGGGGGGCAAACGTCGTCGCCCCTCCGACACCGACTCCTCCGCCTCCTCGGACACAACCTCTACGGCCTCCACCTCTTCATCCCCACGCCGCGACCCAAAATCCAAAAAACACAAGAAACACAAACGACACCACAAGCGCAAAAAACAGAAAAGACACCCCCCCTCCCCCCCTCCCCCTCCCCTCCAACCGTACCCCTACCCGTACACATACCCGTACTATACACCACAGCAGCACCCACCGCCCCAGTCACTACAGCCACACCACCAGCAACCAACCCCGCAACCACAAACCCCGCAGCCACAAACCCCGGGCCCGACGCCATATCAACCACACCCACATTCCCCGCATTTCTATTCATATTACTATCCGTCCTACACCCAGCCAACGCACCAACCCTACCACTCCCATCCGGACCAATCCCCGCACATCCCGTCCCCGCACAACACCTCCGAACCACCCACCCAACACCCATACCAGCACGACCCCTACCAAGCTTCGCCGCACTCCCACCAGCATTATCACGCAAACTACCACCAGAACCACACCCACCCCTACCAACACGACCCGTACTCCGGTCCAAAGCATCACCAGGCTACTCAACCCCATAGCCAGCATCCCTCCTTCGAGCATCCACCACCACAGGAACCTCAGGCACCCGCAGCGCAACAAGAACACAGCCCAGACCAGGAGCACCACGCCGCGCCCCCTCCAGCGCCCCAAAGGGTGACCGGCTCGGGACCCCTACCATCCACCCCCCATCCGTCCCGCGGCCCGACGCCCTCTCAACGCCAGAAGCAAGCCAACATTCGCCGGTCCATCAATCGGGACAAGGCAAACCTCTGTCGGATGATCGAGGCAGCAGCGGGTTTGCCACAGGGATCTACGCGTCCTGTAGACTCCTATGGCCAGTCGGTTGACACGCTTAGGGAGTGGGGGCAGCAGGCGGCCGAGCGCAACTGGGCCGATTACCACAGGCAACAGCCCCACCCAGCCCCGGTCACGGCCGAGGCGACAAGTGCGCCTTCCGTCACGCGCGACACTACGCAGGCGCGGGCAGCGGCATCGGGCCCGCGACCGCCCCCTACAGGGGCGCGCCGCCGTGCCACACCGTCAGCGCGGGCCGCCAAGCCGTGCCCGCAACCTCCGCCGAGCGCCTCTACGACGGGAGACAACGGCGCGGCCGCCGCCAGCAGCGAGGAAGGAACAGCAAGCTGTCCGATTGACCTCGATCAATCGGACGACATCGACCCCTTTGCGCCGGTACAGGCACAGAGGGACTCCGCGCAAGAAGGAGTTCGCGCTCCCCGGCCCCAGGCACAGCCCCGATCAGCGGCCCCTCCGCCAACGGCCCCGTCAGCGCCCCACCCGTCATCCCGGCCTCCGAGCGGCCCTCCCCCCAGCCCTCCCCCACACGCCGACGACATCCCCCCGCCATACACCGCAACAGACATGCGCCTCCCGTCGGTCAGCTTCCTGCGGACTCGAGAGTCCCGGCAGGTAGATGCCATTCCTTCCGCCCTCCCCTCCTACCGGGACATGGTTGCACTCCACGACCCCTTCTTGTCGCAAGCCAGCTCGCACACAGGACACACGCAAACTCAGGTGCATGAGACATGTTTGCACCCTGCTGTATCCCATGCTGCTTCTCCCTTGCACTCACTGTCCTCCGTTTTCGCAGGAGTGAGGAGGCCCTCGTCGCAAGCGGCAGAAGGGCCCACTCGGGAGGGCCATGCCATGCGGGCAGTAATTAAGGTGACCCCTTTCACTCCCGTTTCGCCAGCGGATGCAGGCCCACGCCTCCCGCCCCACCGAGTGCTCATTCCATCACATCATCTTATATTATGCCTCATGGTATTGGCGGCAACAGGTGTACGCCCTCTACCCTCCAAAGGTCGGGGGCCTCTCGATACAGGTGGCGAGTACTTCGAGGCAGCATGTATCCGTTGTATTGTGTCGACCACAACCAGCACGACGGAGCACATTCTTATGACCTCCGCGGTGACATTCTTCGTGTATCAAATTGCATCTGCTTGGGAATCTTGCATGCCTTGCGCTACATGGGAATGGCGTTCCAGTCAGCACCCCCCCCCCCCCCCTCCACAGTCAACAACGTGGCACCACGACGTGGTACAAGATGGGGATGTAGAGGCCAACCCGGGACCACACCCCACCCAGCAAATTCTCTCAGGGTCACGGGATCTAGGGCATCCAAGCGGTCGCATTACCGACACGTATCCGCCGGGGCCACGGGCCGGGGTCACAGGACCAGCACTCCCGGAATCACCCAATCCTGCCCGGCCGTGGAATGACCTCACTACTATTGGGGACATCTCGCAGTTTTTGCGCAGCACGGCTTCCATCAATACAAAGGTCTCGTCTCTAGTGGCACTCCACCATCACCTGCTCCAACAGTGCCATGCCGACCACAATGCCCTCCCGGGTGAGATGCATGGCGCGGTACTCTGCACACCACCTAGGGACAGCACAACTGCCCCGAGCGCCCCGACTAGCCCAACGACGGACACCACCGAGGTTCACAGCCCCGGATCACCGATGACCCCCACAGGAGGTCTAGACATCGAGTGTTCACGATGCGGCATCCGAGATTTCTATTCACTTTGCTGCAGCACATGTGGCGACCACCTCTGGGGTCTCGACGTCCATGAAGGGATGGCAACGGCACCAGTACCTGGCCTCGATGTTGAAACTGACGTGCAAAAAGCAGCATCGTCATCCACCCCTGCATCAGGCACTACCTCCTTTCTGACTGGGTGTGCACAACGCGAACCGCCACCGAGGGGCTCGCCACAACCCGAGCGACCACGGGCTGCACACTCCCCGCAGCTCCACGTCGGCTGCCACATGGACCAACGGCCGACGGCCAGTCATGGGCCGCAAGTTCCGGCTTACCAGTGTGGGGATGTCCAACGACAACAAGACCCAATCGAGCATCTCATCCCAAGTCAAACGGACACAGATGACCCCGACTGGGGATGGCTCCCCGCCGGATTGCTACACCGCCATGTGGGGCCCCCACCCCCTACGGATGCACAAGGTGACTCCAGCTGGGGATGGCTCCCTACCGATCTGCTCTATCGCCCGGAGGAACTCCCGACCTCTGCGGAAGCTCGTGCCTCACCACGGTCCTCATTGCTTCAGCTCGGGGAGGCCCATGGCGAACATGGGGAGGTGTCTTCACTTGATGGATCGGGAGGGGGCCAATACTCCATTGAAGTTCGGAGACAAGACCTCGAGTGTTGCCCTCTGTGCTACGAGGATGCCTTGCTGTTCCCGCTACCGTGTCACCCGCTGCACCGGCTGTGCACTTTATGCGCATATGACCCCCGGCTTCAAGGATGCCCATGGCGATGCGCATCCCATGGACTCACAGGGCACCTCCAAGAGCCACACCCCGCCCCCGGAGGGACCCCGCCCGGAGACGACGATCGCATGGACCTCGACACCGAATATCCCGAAGTGGACTTCAATGCAACGCACTCGTCTGGGGTGGTTTCGTCGGCCTCCCCTTCCTCCCCCAGTGCACTCCCCATGCGAACTATATTACAAGATGTGGTGGATTCAGAATGGACACGCCTCCAGCTCCATTTTGAGGTGCACTTCCCCGCGGTGCGCGAGACTCCGCTGGGGTCGTATGCCGATCTACATGTGCACGAGTGTACACGCCACCTACAACACTTCTTGAGGTTGACAGAGAGGGTCTTCTACGAGAGCAAGCGAGCAATTTTGAGCTATGCACTCGACTCAGCGACATCATCCACCGCACCCCCACCACCACCACCACCGCCTCCTGGACCCCCTACGTCCGTTCCTTACCGCCGCAACTCCCATATTCCGGTGGTACAATGTGGCGACGTGGAGCGCAACCCGGGCCCCGCATCCCCCACGCTACCCGGGTCCCCTGGACACCGGGGCCTCGAGTCCATGGAATTAGACCCCTTGCAACTCCAGTTCACGCCGACAAGAGATCCCTCTGAAGGTATCGAGGGCGCAGAGCCAACGGAGTTGTATCCTCTAGAGATATGCGCAGCCTTGGATGGCAGCCCATCACTTGGGCCACTGGACCCCTATCGGCTCGACCGCCCGTGCAGTGCGTTGTATAAGGCGGCATTTAAGGAGGCCATGGGCGATATTCGCCAGTACCGCTTCCCCAACGAGGTGTCGTGGGTCGTGGCGGCGGTCACCGCTCATCTCGACGAGTGTGTGTACCTTCGGGCCCCGCCCGACATGACACTCCCCAAACCCACCGACCCTGGTTGGTTAGGGCTCATTTTCCAAGGACACGTCAAGCTCAATGCGGAGAGGTGGGACCACCGCATCTTCGCGGTGGAATCCTTACTTCCGGAGTCGCACCAGCAATCTTGGGTGGCGGACACTGAGGTCACCTTCTTGGCAATACCCGTGCCGGTGGCACAACGCATCACTGAAGAATCGGCCGCGTACGCCGCTGACACGTCTGACATGCTGCGCACCATGGTCCATGGCCAGCTGGAGTCTATCATCCAAGTGCAATCACACGACCAAGCCATGGAAGACGGAGCACCTCAGTCCCCCATGTATGTGACCCGCCCCGCTGTAGCGGGGGTGGAGGAAGAAGAATTGAAGCAGGCGGAACCAGCGCTGGGGAGTTACCTCCTGCAACTTAGGCGGCTCCAGAGGGGCATGCGGTCGTACTTGACTTCCAGGCCGGAGCGCAAAGTCACAAATTGCCACCACCGCATTTTGAACTCCACGGGTGAGGTATTCTTTGACACGCGACGCACGCAACTGGACCACAGGGTCGCAGAGGACATCCTCGCCCATTATGACGTCACAGTGGAATACGGCAGCGACGGCATCCACACCGTATTCCACAACGCCACGCCAATGCATGCACAACGGTGCATCCTACACACCGAGGTCACCCAAAATCTGGATCCCTACTACGGGGACCTCACCAATCGGACCGGAGTCCTCGTCCTCCCGGATGAACAGGGGACAAAAAAGGGATTCATGGAGGCACAAAACAGGCCCAACGCAACGCCTGTGGTGTGGGGCGGTACGGAGGACGACGCCATCCGGGAAATGGTGGATGTACTGGCCCAAGGGCAAAAAGCGCATGCGCGTAAGCGTCTACTCATGGTGTACGTGGCCAACAAAAACCGGGACTCGGCCATTGCCACACTGCGTCTAGAGCAAGTCGAAAGACCCTCGCTTCGTGCAGCCAACAGATATCTGGCCGGGGTCACAAAGTGGACGGGCACGGTGAACGCAAAGTACGATGGGTGGACAGGTGATGAAACCTTTGCCCCCGCATTTGCTGAACCGCTCCCCCTCATGGGCGTCTTGTTGGATAACTCGGCCGAGTGGCGACCTGTGGAGGCCGTTGAGAGTCGTGAGTTGGATGTGCAAAACATGGACCACGATGATTTGTACGGGAACATACAAGACGGCGGGAAGTTCGCCATTGAGGAGGACACGGATACGGTTGTCTTGGAGTTCCCGGAAGCCATGAAAGTCAACACGCTCCATCGCATGTTCAAGTTCCTCAACGAAACAGACATGGAGGTCCAAACCAGTATTGCCATGCAGCTACCCTCCAATAGCTTCCCGTTCATGGGGGCTATGGAGGCTCGCGCGTCGCGGTCTCAATCCACGGCATACGAGGTTCGCCTCCCAAGGCGACTGGTGGCCAAGGCCACGCGAGTGGTGGCCGAGGCAGCGGAGGCTAGATACAAACAGGATGACCAGCTAGTGGGCCCCTTCATCATCAACGAATCGTCACGCGAGCTCTGGATTGTACGTCAGCGCTTTCGGGTGGAAAAAGAGGACAAAATCTCCTCTTACGAGGATATTATACGGGACTTCCGCCAGAATCACCAGTTGATTCAGGGCACACTCATGGAGCATGTTGTGGGGATGAAGCCCGTCGACAATTATCGGTTGATGGTGCAGTTCAAGACGACCCTAGACCGCCTGACACTCACCTCTGTGTTGAAACAAATCAACCATTACGAAGCACAAAACGTGCTCACCAACGACATGATGTCGGGAGGGGTGTCACGGAGTAAATGGGGCTACGCGGCAGTCAAGGCACGAGCCCTGCTCCCGAACCCCGACCGCTCGCACGCTACGGAGATCTTTTGGGGAGCATCGCTGGGAGTCTCCGAGTATGAATTGCGAGTGACCGTCGCCAGTTTTGGTCGGTACTTGACGTTGGCCGAGGAGCCTAGCTTCTACATGGAACCCACTTACGTGCATTATGTGAGGGCCACCTACGAAAACCCCCAAAGTGCGGGTCTTGCGGCAGGGCAGTTCCTTAAGGTTAAAACTGGGGTCCTCCAATGTACCACGGGCGACTCTACCCAGGATGCTCTCATCCGGGACCGCATCGATTCCATGTTGTTGGATGTGGTCCCGGACTCCTCTCACCTCCGCCTTCCACATCGCCTCCAGTACGCCGCGAAGTTCTTGGGAGCCAAGGAGGCCATGGCAAAACTGCATGATGAGCACCTCAAGACGAAACGTCTCCACGAACCCGCCATGGACACGCAAGAGAAAATGATGCAATGGGATACAGAGGACCCTCTCCTCCAGCCGAAGCGTGCCAAAACGGAAGCCCAGGACGCCCGTCTCTGCATGGACACGCGCCGACCTACGGCCTCCACCGCCAGCGACCTTCAGATCAAGACCAGTGCCTCCAAGCCACAGCTGGCTGCCCCGGCACATAAACCAACTGTAAAGCCCAAACCGCCCACGCCCGCACGGCGGGGTGTACCCAAACCAGCACGCAAGTGACCCCGGTCTGGGGGCACGCTGGGATTTTACCTGTGGGTCCTGTGCCTCCTCGTCTGCCTGGTGGGTTGTGTTAGCCACGTCATGCGGCACTCACTACTCCTCGATATTCATGGGCTCGTCATGGTGGGGGCAGGACACGGGATTACATGGTACGTGGGACCGTCACGGGTGAGGCGCCGTTCGCCCCGACGCACATGGTGGGCCCATGGCATGAGATGGGAACACCGTGGGGCGCGCATTTACCGGGTCTGGGACAGGGGGCGGCCTTTCAGCTGGCTTGTATATAAGACGTATCTACGGGGGCACCTGGGCCCCTACAAGCCGTGGGAAGCCCTTCTACTGTTGCTTGGGGGAGACATCGAGCTCAACCCCGGGCCTTCAAGTGGTCAATGGGCTGCCGTGTATACCGCACTGGACAAGGGAGTGGTCAAGTCTGCTACCGGTTGCACGCAACCAAGTGGCGATGGCCTCCGGTGGGCGTCCTTCAATATTGGGGGCCCCACGGTTGATTGGGACCGATGGGTCACCATCGTACAGCTCTTGTCTGATATGCGCCTCGACATTGTCGGCTTACAAGAAGTTAAGCCTACCTTCCCCAACATAGAGGCGGCAACAACATTAACCTCCCCCGAGTGGCAGATCTACTATCACCCACACCCGTCCGGGACCGTCAATGGGGTGGCATTCCTGGTTCGCAACACAATGGACCACTTCGTGCTCAAGGACGGCAATCAACGTGCCTCGCTTTTTGCAGACCCAGACGGGACCTTTCTCGGACTTACTTTGCAACCCCCCAACAAGCCACGGCTACGGGTCCTGAACTACTATGGACTCCAAACTGCAGCCACCAAGAAGAGGCAAGATGCCTTTGTCGAGACACACCAATACGATGTACTCATGGGCGACTTCAACGACTCTATTTGGAGCAACACCCCAAGTCGGTTTTGGCACGATGACCTTCTGAGCCGCCGTCTATACGACCCGCTGCACGAACTATGCCCCGATGGGTCTGTACAGGCGGGACACACCAGAGGGTGCCACCGCCTGGATGCCATCCTGGTCTCTTCGCGGTGCTGGGGGAATGTTAGCCCCATGACATACCATACTGTCGCCATGCCCACCTCCGACCACCGGCTCGTCCTAATGACTACAGGCCTCACCTCCACGGACTGTGAGTCCTTTATCAAAGCCACGCACCCTGCCAAGAAGTGGAATGTGCGGCAAGAGCGAGCCGCCGTGCAGGAGACACAACGCATACTCGCCGGGCAAGACACCCCAATGGACGCAGTATCACGCGCTGATGCGGTCCTCAAAGCGGTGGCGCAGGCCGTCATTCGACAGGGGAAGCGCACCAAGCGGACCCGTCTCAAAACTAACACACAACAGTGGCACAAACACTTCCAAGTGGTCAAGAAGCGCATCGCGCAGGAACTGCGCGAAGTGGCCAACAAGCGCCTCTATACCATGCGTCATGCTGCCCTCCGCAAGGATGGGGTATTCTTCCGCTTGACCAAAAATTGGACCCGCGGACCATTGAAGCCCACGCAAAAGCAACCCAGTCCGGACCTGGCGCGCGCTTTGCTGGCCAACTTCAGTGGCAACCCCCCCTATGACATGGCGGCCATTGAAGCACTCATCCCACAACTCATCCCACAGGGGCACATGACTGACGACCCACCAAGCTTCGATGAGTTCAAAAGGGCATGTATGGGCAAGCGCAAGAAAGCCGTGGGCCCTGATGGGGTTCCGCACCGCTTGCGGGGCATGCTGCCAGACGATACGCTGCACACATTGTATGAGGGGGTGCTAGAAGTATGGAGAACATCCCGCAGCATTGGCTGCGGTCTGAGGTGGTGTTGATGTACAAGAAAGGGGATCTTGACCGCCCCGAGAATTATCGACCCATTGCAGTGACCAACAGTATATATCGTGTTATCATGAAGTTGTACAGGCCCCGCCTGCAGCGCCTTGTGGACCGGGTTGCTAGCCCCGAGCAGTATGGGTCAAGGCCTTTGCACACCGCAACTGAGCAAGCTGCAAACTTAGTCAACTCCCTCCACGAGCACGAAATGGAGGGCCGGGAGCCTTTTGTGGTTTTGTTGGATGTTGCCAAAGCCTTCCCGTCCACAATCCATGAAGCCATTTTCTCCATCCTGAACCATGCCGGGCTCCCGCCGAACTATGTGAACGCCTTCCGCACGATCTATGCACATATTGACACATACACGGACATACAAGGAGAACGGATATACTTCAAGCCCACGCGGGGCGTCAAAGAAGGATGCCCCTGCTCCCCGCTCTTGTTCGCTATTGTATATGAGTTGTTGATCAAGCGTTTGATCGCCAAGTACCCGGACACTGTCGTTTATGTTGACGATATTGCCATCATTGTCAAAGATCATTCTGAATTGGAACGACTCCTCACCGACCTCTCCGCTTGGGGGTCCCAGATTGGGATTCAGTTCAATCCTAACAAGACAGAAGTGTATCACTTCCAGAGACCACGGTCCTCGGGCGCTACCTCAGGGGGTGCCTAGCAGGCAAAGCACATCTGGTGGGGACAACATCGCCTCGACTTCAAGGATCCCATGTTCACCTACTTGGGCCACACCATCGCCGGTGTAGGGTATAGGGGCAAGGCTAGCGATGCGCTCTTCGCCGCCCTGCAAGCTCAGGTAGCCGCATACACCATCCTCCCGTTGACAAGCTTTGAGCGGGCACAAATCGTCAATTCCGTACTCATCCCCAGGTGGGTGTATAAGAGTCTCTTTATGTGGGATGTGTGTTGGGGCAACCGCATGGAGACCGCCTTCGAAGAGTTTGTCCTTCAGGCTCCCCGCGTGGAAAAGTACCTGCAGTACCGCCTCTACACGGACGTCACCGAAGGGGGACTGGGCCTCCACAGTGCGTCCTGGGCCGGTTTATGCGCCCTTATTCAGCTAGTCCAACGGGCCTTGCGAGTTCCACACAGGCGTATGACGAGGCGCACCAACTCAGGTCATCTCCCACACATGGTGGAGAAGTACCGCAAAATCCTGCTGTCCTTTGGTATGGAAATGGGGCGCCTCCCACGCGCCGGCCAATCGATAGGTCGAAAGGCACCCAAACGGGCCCACGATGACCTCGAGTCACTCTTCGATGATGAGGACTCCGACGATTGCAGGTTCGAGTCGCTTGTACCCCACCAGTACCTCCAATCCCTGCGTCCCAAGAGCGGCACTAGTCCCGTGCAACCCAACGTTGAGCAGTCAGGCCGTGCCTGGCACCAACAGGGGCAACCCACGGGGTCGACGTGGTACGGTGACGGCAGCCTGTTGGAAGGGCGTGCTGGCACAGGGGTGGTCAACGGACCTATGCGCATCCAAGCGAGAGTACCGGGCCCGCAGACAATTTATAGGGCAGAAATGTACGGCATATGGATCGCGGCGTGCCTAGCCCAACCGGGGGACTCCATCGTGCTTGACAACCGGGCTGCGGCTCGATGCGTCTCCAAGCCACCCAGCCCACAATCGTCCGACTATGATTTGCACGACGCAGCGTACCAGCTTATCTCCACCAAGGCACTCCAAGTACGTTGGGCACGTGGGCATCGGGACCCTAAAAAGGCGCATAGTTTGCAAGATTATCAGGACAGGATTGGCAACGAATTAGCCGACCTCGCAGCCCGAGCGGGCAGTACCATGCACCCTTGCCGTGGTCTGGGCAGCACATCACCCGCGGATATCCTCTTGAACGGCCATGTAATGCCGTCCCCTGCCCGTAAGTGGATCATCAAATCACGCCCCCAGAAGCTGGTACACGAGGCACATTGGACGTCATGGCTGCCTTTGCGCGCGGTCAACCGAGATAAGTGGGGTCCATGGCTGTGGGGGACACTGCGATTGCCGGGGTATGGGGCACCCTGGGAAACCGGGCCGGTGCTGTGCCCACGGTGTGGACAACGCCATGGCCTTGCAGTGCAGGAGTGCCTCTTGTCATGCCCCTCCGAATCCCGGTTTTGGGACATTTGGACCGACGCATGGGAGACATGGAAACCGGAGGCAACCAAGTGGCGGCGAACGGCGTCCGCTGACGAACTGCGCATGTGCACCCGCTTGCAGTTCCCACACTCCCTTCAACGATCCTTCCTTCCAATCCAGGCGCACTGGAGGGTGGTTGTTGCCACATGGCACTTCCACGTATTCCAGCGATTGCAGGCGTGGGTCGTTGACAAGCTGCAGCACGCCCCACCTTTCGTCAGCAACAAGCGGCCCACGCACATTGTCCCACCTGTTGCTGGGGCCCTGCCGCAGGTAGCTAAACCTACGGCCCGCAACATTTGGAACCACGTGAGAGGCGTACTGTCGATCCCGCCGCGATCAGAGCCACGTTTCACAGATAGTGCGCCCACGGTGGAGGAACTTCGGTGGCAATTGACACAAGCGGTCACCACTGCCGAGCGCACGTGGGTCTTGGAGGCCATGGCCCGGCACCACCATGTAGCACCGCCGCGCAAACGGCCCAGAGAACCGTCGCCGCCACCGGCACAGGCTCCGGCCTCACCGCCGCGCGAGTCTCGTGAAATTCATGCCGGACTCTTCCTGGAACAGGCCAGGCGTCTCATGCTACACGCCCAAATGCAGGCCGCACGACTCTGCCTGGAAGAGGTGGCGCAGGCACTCGCCCGGCAAGCCGTCACACAGAAGTCCCTCTTCTTGGCACACCACCACGAGCACTTGTGCCGGCAAGCGTACTTCCTCTACAAGGAACATACGACGCGGTGGTATGTAGAAGCGCAACAGGCGGTCTACCACTTGTCCTGGATGGCGGATTCTCGCCGACTACGCTTCCGCCGGTCGCGAACGGCTGTACTCCTCGAGGCGCGGTCCACGGTGTCGCGCAAGCTCGCCGTGGCATCCTCGTGTTGGGAGCAGGCACATGTTTCGCTGTCCACCGGCATCCAAGCGGAAGAAGCATCCGAATGGCGGCATATGTCCCAAGTGCACGCGGTGACCCTTACGGCCTTACGGCGGACGACTTTGTCAGACCCCCGATGGGACATCCGGGGGGCCACCGCACAGCGCATGAAGCGCTTGCGGGACGAGAACCCACCCGAGACACACAAGAAACGGAGGACAGAGGCGCCGGAGGTTCCTAGTGATCTCCAGGATATGGAAATCCCGCTGGAGGACATGGGCGATGTCATAGTCTTGACTGGATTGTAACACCCCGAGAGGTCCGGGAGGACGCGCATACCCGTGCAAACGGGGCGACAGGGGTGGGGCAAGGCGCAGGACTCGTTCCTCCCGCCACCCCGCCGCAGCCGTCTTGGTGAGGGTAGGTCATACCAAACCCATACCCAAAGTCGGCCCTGTCACTGACCCATGACCTGCTATGTGTACTCTCAATGGACACTTGGTGGAACTTCGGTCACGAGTTAAAAAAAAAAAAAATACAGGCAAGGAACAAATACCAAAATGGGACCCTAGGCATGGCCACAATGCACAAATCAAACGGGAGAACGGGGACGCCAACGTTGAAAAGTCATACAACGCTGCGTCTGAACTACAAGAAACAGCAGGCTTGCAAATGGATACGAAAACTTCGAAATGTGTACACCTAGTGGAAGGTGGCACCAACGGCTCACAATATGTCAACATGGCCCCGATGGGAAAGACAAGCCTTGGGCGCGTTATACATGCAGGAAAGAGACAAAAAACATCATTTACGAACTTGGAAACTCATGGTGATGGATCTGGTTATCTGGCCTGCGAAACTTGTTCCAGTGGTGTTCCCAACGAGATTGTTCCGGCGGGAATTGTTTCCATTGGGAATATTCTAGTCGGGAACAACATTGGGTTTCAAACGCGTACCAAGGGCATAGTCTTGTACAGAATGGGCGCCACAACTCCACGAACACTGTATTTGATGAAACAAAACAACATCAAAGTCATAAAGAACGAGTTGTGCATTTCATTGCAGGCTAAGCGCGATTATAAGCAATGTCGGGACAGAAACGGAAAAGTATTGCACAGTATGACGTGAAAGAGAGACGACGGGCTGAGTGAGCATTGGGTTCACTGGGTTCACCGGGGTTACAGGTTGCTGCGACGGCCGGACCCCCCCCCCCCCCTTGCCCCCCTCATGGCCTCCTGGAACATGCGGCGAAACTCATGTTCGCGAAATACGGAGCCTTCTAAAACAGTTCTAGACAAATCGGCAAGCGAGCGGGGAACCTAGAACATGGCTAAAAGTGCCATTGCACACACACAATAACAACAGCAAACTCGGGCCATCAATTGTGCCAAATCTGGGCTGAGGGCTGAGTGCTGCCGCTGGGGGGCATTATGGGTTCGGAGAGCTGGGATCGGCAACGGTGGTTGCAGAGGAAGCAATCGGGGGCGCGGGGGGGGGGGGTGGTTGGGGAGCTTCTCCCTTGTAGTACCTACCGCGCGCCCTGCCCTGCGTCTGCGGCTTGCTTTGGAAATAATTCGCACAGTACATGGGACACTCAGCCCGGGCCGAAGTCTTTCCATTGTAGAGAGCGATAGTGTCAACAGATCAATGTGCACTCCTCACCCCTTCCCCCCCCCTCCGGGGGTAGCACTTCTACGATCAATGCCGTAACTGGTCTTAGAATGGCAGGTTTTCCTTCTTGTTGCAAGTTTCGCTACCTCTATGCTTTACTAGCCTTGTTTCTGAGTGTCTATTTTTTTTCGTCCCGGACTTCCTTGGTTGCTTTTACACATTTGTCCACAATGGCGTCGCAAAGCCCCAACTGCTTTTTTGGCCTTGAGATCCAACCGGATAAGAAGTACACTCAGACGCCGCCGGATGGCGTGCACTTGCATCTGTCTCAAGCAGCATTGCCACCCGAGAACAATGGCAGAGTGTCAGTGAAAGTGACAATCGATGGAAAGACTTTTTGCCTTTGCACTTTGGTTGCTGGCACCATCGATCAGTCCCCGCTCGATCTGAAATGGTCACGCGACACTACGTTTTTGGGTTCAGCAATGTCCATGACTGTGCACCGTTGTCTCGTCTGCTGCGTGGATGGCAGTGAGGGGAGGTGGAAGGAGGTGCATGGGGTTTGGTGGGGCGAAGCAGCAAGTGCCAAGCCCATGGGGGGAAAAACAATTTAAACTAAAGTTTATGCAGTAAACTTGAGTTTAAATTGGGCAAGGGGGTGGGAGGAGGGCACCTTGTGAACACTCGCCTAGTGTTTGTTTGTTTTGTGGTGTGCCGTCGTCCTGACCATGCCTGAGTCTGAGAACCAGCCAATCAGCTTTGAGGATTACATTGAGCAGGGCCAGCATAAACTGGCCACGCAGCTGCTAAACGCGTCTACGCTTCAGCAAGACACGGACAGACTGGTGACGGCGGCAAAGACAGCCGGAGTCGATACCGTTGAACTGGCAGATCGGCTGAGACAGAAGTATGGACTGAAGGGATCCATGGAGCGCATCTACGAGCAAGTCGTGGCCTTCGGGACCCTCCACAAGCGGACCTTCAATTGGAACGACTGCACATTCTACATGTCAGCACAGCATGCCCAAGTGATCGCAGGGAACGGGACCCCGGAGAAGAACCCCGCGGACGTGGTGTCAGTTGGGGGCAGCTCCAGTGCCAGCGGGTCACCAAACGACAGAGGGGTGCACGCGGACATCGAGAAAATGCGCCAAGAAATGGAGGACATGAAGCTCGTGATGGAGCAACAACTAAAAACGATACAAGAGCTCCGAGCGTCCAAGGCAGTGCCGCAGCTGCGGCAGGTGATTTTTGTACTGGAGGCGGGACAGGAGATGGAGGCAAACGAAGCGAAACCTGCCTCGGCGAGAGCGATGGCGGGGGCGATGGCAGGCTGGGCGGCGGAGAATCTGCAAAGCATGCTGGAGTCTGAGTACGAGGCAGGCATGAAGGCCCTGTCCGAAGTGTGGTCGCACCTGCTGTTGGAGGTCGAAAAGGAAGAAGTCAAGGCGCAGCTGGAGGCTCGAGCCGCGGACGGAGCAAACGAGGCCACCGGCTCGGAGAAGGCGAACCTCAAGGAGGAGGGAGCGAGGACCAGGCCGAAGGCGGGAAAATTGGCTCCGCAGCACATGCAGGACAGACGGAGGGAGCGAGTGAAGGACCGCTTCACCAACATGGGAACACCCGAGGAGACGTACGAGTCCAAAGGCGGCAAGGTGCTCAAAACAGGGAAGCCCCCGCGATATCCCTGCGACGTGTGCCGAGTCAAGCACTGGTGGTTCCAGTGCCCAGTCGAGAGCGACTGAATGGAAGGGGGCCCCCGTCGCCTCGGAGCCCAACGGGGCGGCGGGCGTGGGGGGGCAGCAAGTGCCCGTGGAGGGGACAGTTGGGGGTCAGCCCTCAAGAAGATGGAGCGACTACGCACGCAAGACGCTCTGCACAGTTGGCAGACGTTTGTCCTGCTGGGATGGGAAGAATCGTCATTGGGGACATACCAGTGTCACCTGCGCAGGCTGGCGGCGGTCGAGCGGCGGTTCCCACGTGATGCCAAGGAGCGGGTCCTGGAGCAGACCATATTGGAGTGCGCCCGATTGGGGAAGTCGGAGAGCACAATCAAGGGGATCATCAGCGTGGCCATTATGGCGACAGAAGTGCGGCTGGTTGACGCGTGCATCCCGGCCACCATCTGGAGATCCATCAAAGCGGCGAAGAAGACAAGGAACGCGGCAAAAGAGCGTATCTGGGGATCCCCGATCATGCTGCTACACATGGCGGCAAGGACCAGCAGCCTGGAGGACTGGGCAGTGGTCGGGCTGGCCATCGTCTCGTTCCAGCTCTTCCTGCGCGCCGGAGAGGCTGTCACCCTACAACCTTGGGCGGTCGTGGATGACGCGGTGCGGTTCTTCGACTCCAAGACGAGGCAGGACTGGCAACAGAGGTCCCTCATGGCGCTTACAAGGGAGTGGCTGCAATGGCTCCGGCGCCACTTCCCAGAGCCGGCGGCGGAAGGAAGACGACCGTGGACGACACAGCAGCTGGAAAAGGGCATGCAACGCCTCCTCGTCGGATCCCCGTTTGAGGGTGCCCGCTGGCACGCGTGGCGCAGAGCCGGGGCTCGGGCTATGTGGACGGCTGGGGCCACAATTCGGCAGATCGCCGTGTGGGGCCGCTGGGCGCGTGACTCCACCGCGCGGTGGTACGCGCATCCGACCGAAACGCAGCCCGTGCAAGCGGAGGATTTCTGGCCGCGGCCCCCCCCGAGAAGGGGCTGGAGGCAGGTGGCGCAGCCGCACGACGTCCCTACGACTCGAGCAGCTCTGGCCGTCTGGGATACGACAGCAGTGGAAGCACAAAAAGGAGCATGTGGCCTTTGGGCCCTCAAGGACCATGCCCGGGGCCGACAGGCACGCTGGGAATTCGGCGGCGGCCCAGGGCGGGGCGGGGAGCAAGCTGCGACCTAAGGGACAGCTCGCCAAGCACAGGCAGGCACCCGGCAACGGGGGCGGCAATTCGACAGGGGCGCGACAAGTTCGGGACGGTGGGCAGCAAGTGCCGGCCTCCTCGACCGAGTCGGCTTCGTCCGACTGCCGACGCACAGAGGAAGCCCCCACCCCCTTGCGCCTGGTCCCTAAGTTCAAAAGAGTGCGCGCTGAGGAGGCCCGAGCACAGGGGGAGTTCAAGCGAGTACGGAGAGCCACCGGCAGCGTGTCCTACTCGTCTTACTCCTCCACCACTTAGTGGAGAGCTTTGGCTGTGCATGGGCGGGTTTGGCGCTTTGTTGGCGGTGCTGGTGCGGCTGGTTTCGCGGGTGTGGTGGGTTGCGGTGGTATGCGCGTCGTGCGTGGCCTGCGTGTGTCGTATCGGGGCGAGGGTAACGTCTGATGCTACCGTTGGGGCGGAGCGGCCCTCCAAGGCCAGGTTCCGAGAGACCATGTATCAGCTTTCGCTGCGTTTTGCGCAAAAGTGGGGTGTGGAACAGGGACGCGCGTACAAGGCGTTGGATGTGTTCAGGAGAGAGGTGTTCCAGCTGAGTGAGGATTTGAGGGACGACAAGCCACTGCTAACATGGATGCACCTGTGCGAGGCCATGGTCATGAAAGGGCTTAGAGAATTGCTGGACGGCATTTACCCCGCCGTGCCGGAGGGTGAGGTGACTCCTGAGATGGCACAAAAAGGGATAGGATCCGTGGGTGCGGTTCCGCTGCCGGAGTGGCTATGGCAGATATATGTCAGTCCGCGACAGGAGTTTTTGCGGTCGTCGGCGGAGGAGGTACGGAAGGTGCGGGGGGCCACGGCTGACATGCTCAGCGCCATTGCAAGGACGGGGGCACTGCAGCAACTGTCGAGGCAGGAGGCGGATGCCTTAGGCATTCCTGGTCGCCTACGGCGGCTGCCTTCACCATCCCCAAGAATGAGACCAAGGCTCGGCTTATCCTGCACGGGGTGCGCGCTAACCAGAGGCAGTGGGAGGGCGGGTACAAGGTGCCGCGTGTCAGCCTGCCTCAAGTGGAGTCTTTAGCGGAGGCTTTTTCGCAAGGGCTGCGTGGCTGGGGGGCCAACATTGACGTCACAAATTGTTACTGGTCCATACTGCTGCCTGAGGGGAAGAGCCACCTGTTTCGTGTGGGGGGGGAGGAGTGCATGTGGGTTTTTAAGACGCTGCCGTTTGGTTGGAGTTACAGTCCACTACTGTGTCAGCGACTGCTGGCACAGTTGACGGGGAAGGTGGGGCTGGAGGTGGCAGGGGCGGTGCTGCGGGTCCTGCACTACCTGGATGATTTTCTGGTGTTCGGCGACTCCGAGGCTGCCGTCGCCGCAAAGCTGGCGGCGTTCAAGGAAGTTCTGGCAAACGCTGGCTTCCTCATCAGTGACAAGTCGTCCAGTCGGCCGGAGAGGGAGCTAGTCTTTTTGGGCAAGCATGTCGACTTTGGGCGGGGGGTCATTCTGAACACCAGGCACACGTTGGAAGATGCCCCGAGTAGGTACGTGCTGATGGCATCCAGGCCGGTTACGCGAAAGTCCGTACAGCGGGTGGTGGGGAAGTTGATCTGGGCCTGCAGACCGTCGCATTGGTCGAATCTATTTCTGGCGGGGCCCATTGCGCACGTGCAGTGGGGCGCAAAATGGATGCCGCGCCCGCCCACAAACCTTCTGCGGTCGCTGTCGGGTGCGTTGTGGTTTGCGGGAAGGGGCTGGTGGCCGCCTACGTCACCCCCCCCACCCCCAAAGGGGCTGTGCCCGCAGGTGTACTCCGACGCGGCACGGGACGGAAATAGTGGCAGGCTGGGTATGTGCTCATCGGCGGGAGCACACCACTCCCTGCGTGTGCCGCTGCAGAACCAGCAAGTGCTGGAGTTTCGAGGGGCGGCGGCGGCCGTAAAATCGGTGGTGGGACGAAAACTCCCGTGGGCTACGCTGCATCTGGACAACCAAGGGGTGCTCTGGGGACTGAGAACGGGGAAAGTGGGAATTGGGCTGCGGGAGCAGCGTAGGTGTGTCCGACAAGTAATGTATGCTCTGGCAAAGGGGGGGACTTCGGTACACCTTTCGTATGTACCCGGGGCAATCATGCCGGCGGACTACCTGTCTCGGGCCCGCAGCAATTTTTTTGATGACAAGAGCATGGCACTGGGGTCTGCCTTCGACCAAATGGCAGATTTGTTACCTGTTTGCACTCAGACAGAATGTTGGGGCGTCTTGCGGTTCTGATTGCGGGCCGTGAGTTTGCGCACCTGTTGTGAGCGTGCGGTGGGTGTGCGTGAGCGTCGTGCGTGGGCCCGGCAGCAAGTGCTAAGGCTGTTGAGGGGAGTGTTGTGCACTGCTCGTGGCAGAATTTGTTTTGCGGCACCACGTGCACTACACATGCCACGAGCCGGCGGCGCACAACGCGATGCGGCGCAGGTGGCGGCAAAGTAGGGGCGAAGAGACGATAGACTGGTGGCGGCTCACAGGTTTGAAGAAGTATGCGAGGTGGCGAGCGTGTCATATAGAACGTGCACGGTCACACCAGAGCTGGCGAGAAGCAAGCGCTTTCCGGTCGTGATGCGATTATGCAGACGTGTCGAGGCAACATGGCAGCGCGAGACGCAACGCAAGGTCGAAGGAAAGCCACAGGGAACGCACTCCATGGAGCGAGCTGTCTTCATCCCAGAGTGGACCGGGGCGACACACGGCGTACGAGTCTCCGTAACGGTGGAAAAGCTGAAGCACGGGCCACGACTGCCGCCGGGCACGCAAAGGCTTTGGGCCGCCGGTTCGCCGGCTATGGTGCGGGCGGTGGCCGCGGTGATGCGGGAAGTGCAACGATAGGGGGGTGGGCCCGGAGAGGCGGCAAGCGCCAGTGGAGATGTGGGCCAGCCTCAGTAAGAAGGGTGATTTTGAGTATTTTTTTGTGTTCCTTGGTGGTGGTGGTGACGGATGGTGTCGCCGGCACAGCAGCAAAATGGTCACGCGACACTACGTTTTTGGGTTCAGCAATGTCCATGACTGTGCACCGTTGTCTCGTCTGCTGCGTGGATGGCAGTGAGGGGAGGTGGAAGGAGGTGCATGGGGTTTGGTGGGGAGAAGCAGCAAGTGCCAAGCCCATGGGGGGAAAAACAATTTAAACTAAAGTTTATGCAGTAAACTTGAGTTTAAATTGGGCAAGGGGGTGGGAGGAGGGCACCTTGTGAACACTCGCCTAGTGTTTGTTTGTTTTGTGGTGTGCCGTCGCCCTCCCCCCCTCCCTAAACCACCGGGCGCGTGCAGGAAGTGCGTGGGTGAGCGCGCAAGGCGTGGCCAAGGGACGCAAGGGCCGCGGGGCGAAGTGTGGCGCAGGGGCACAGAGCAACTCGCCAGCGAGCGGCCCCGATAGGGCCGTGACACGTTTCACGGGAAAACCACCGCACACCGCAGGCACAGGTACAGGCGCGACCGTCGCACAGGCGATGGACCAACTTATATGTGTGTTGTATAAACGTCTATCGGGACCGTGGATGTCCCCTACCATGCACCACCCGCACCAACCCCCGTTCCTTGGTGGTGGTGGTGACGGATGGTGTCGCCGGCACAGCAGCAAAATGGTCACGCGACACTACGTTTTTGGGTTCAGCAATGTCCACGACTGTGCACCGTTGTCTCGTCTGCTGCGTGGATGGCAGTGAGGGGAGGTGGAAGGAGGTGCATGGGGTTTGGTGGGGCGAAGCAGCAAGTGCCAAGCCCATGGGGGGAAAAACAATTTAAACATGAAGGCCAAGAAGTGGGTCAAACTAGATGTGTGCCGTACCACGAAGCGCGGCTCCACCCACCATGCCATGTACCTGGCAAGGTGGGTTGGGCAAACCCTCAAGTTCCAGTGGTCGATTGTGCACAGTACCACACCCGATGGGGGGGGGGGGGGTGAACTTGTTTTCCACATGGCCCTCCCTGGCTAGGCAAATGGGCATGCGCACCAACTCCCCCAATACTCCCTTGTGGCAGATATGGAGAATCTGTTGCAGGACCACTAATGTAACTATCAAACTGGCAAACCCGGATGCTTGGTGTTCAGACCCTGTGTTTGACATGGGGCTTTTCATACTTTGAAGTGTTCATGCTGATGTTGGGGACACCACGCACGTCCGGAAGAACCATAAGATCCTCCTGCAAGTAACCAAGTTGGTGGAAAAAGAAGGTAAAGGCATACCAATAATGGCATTGTGAATGGCGGCGTTTCGTGAGACGATTTGTGCGTTCATCGAAGCAATCCAAGTTGAAATTGTATCAAATGGAGACAACAAGGATGAATGATGCTCTTTTGGCCATTTCTTGTATGCAAGAGTCGTTTGTTTTGAACCACAGTTCGACGAGTTTAGAAGTATCCTAGAACTCCTAAATAGAGCTTTGGAAATTTTTGGGCAACAGGTTGCCTAAGGTGTGTGTCTCCTTTTTGTTGTAGTTCCCCGACCCGTTGGCCTGCAAGTGTGCCGCAAAGTGGCCCAAATTGGTGAGGGTGATCGGCATTGAGTCCAAGTGGTGCCTGCACCAGGGTAAGCATCACCGCACAATATGAAGGTGAGCTTGAAGCTGCAGTCTAAGAGATTCATAAATGCCGAACACCTCTGCACATACTGGATACAGAACTCATACAGAGGCTCGCTGATACCTGTGATCTGGAGATAGGCTGAAGTAATCAGCGGGTCCAACTCCAAGGGGGTGCAGTACTCCATCCACTGTGCGTCCAACTGGTCTTGGGTGCACAAGGGCCATGTGTACCACATGGAACGCCTCACGGTGTTGCGGTATATGGGCCCTTGGAGGGTGGCAAACTCTGACATGCCGGAAGCCCTTGCGAGGTGCCCGCATTTCTTAGTTGAGGCTCGCAACAGCACCGGGGGTGAACAGATGTTTTGCATAGTCAGTCACTGCATCCTTGCATGCCTCATCATGCACATGCCCAATTCAGCAAGCACCACCTTGAGTTGGTGTTTAGCCAAGCCAGAGGAGCGCAAGCACCGCGCAAGGAAACGTCCAACTCCATTATTCCGCAAACCGGAAGCCCCACTGAGGTCCACCAACTGCTTGGACAATGTTCAAATAGTGGACATTGAAAAACCTGCAGATCAAAAAAGTTTCTAGCAGTTCTAATGGAAAAGGTCGCTAGCTTCAAATGCCATCTTTTTAGAATTAGAATTACAACAAAACTCTCCTTTTAGTAGGTCTCCAGGGTAACCAAGATTGCTGCCACGAAACACAATAGGACCCAACTGATAGTGCAGCCATTGTGTGACGTCCCGCCCAAGCAGAACCCATCAGGAACTGTGTTCTATACACTTACCTTGGTTCAATTGACATAGTCTTGTGAAGCTGGGTACGACCAGAAGTTTTGTCACGCCAACCAAGTTGATGGCAGGAAGACCTTGAGAACGGCAAGGAAGTAGTTCGAGGTGTCAAAGTTTTTTCAAGGTTGTTGTGGGTTGTAAGGCCAAGTTCACCCATGTAGCTCCTTCCTCACCCTCTCCCCTGTGATTCAGCTCTGCTTTGACCTATTTTCTTTGTTTTTAAAAGCAGCCTTCATGGGCGGTGTGCCCTCATGCAATGTTGAGAGGGCGGTCCCAGCTTCACACAGTGCCTTCTTTTGTTTTTCTTTTTTGTTGGTGCTTCCAATTCCAGGTTGAGGGGGTGGGTCCGATTGTCCGCCGTGCCAACCTTCCGAATACGTCCGTTGTTGCAAATGCCAGTGCCCAGGAGTGCAGAGTGATTGACACTTTTATGGTTGGGCTGGAAATGGAACTGGACATGCTGAACCTGCGGCTTCATGAACTGGATAGTGTTGTGGACTACTTTGTGATTGCAGAGTCCAATGTCACAGGGACTGGGGCACCCAAGGAGATGGTGTTCTGGAATCGCCGATCACGATTTGCCCCGTTCCTCCACAAAATCGTGCATGTCTTCACCAGCGAAGTCCCCAAAGACACTAAGAAGTACCCAAGCATTATTTACTTGCAACGGGATGCCATTCCACAAGCGTTGGCGACTCTGGACATGAGGGACTGTGATTTGGTGCTCCTGTCAGATCTGGATGAGATCCCTCGGCCGTCGCTGGTCCCACAGCTTGTGAAGATGAAAGCGCTTAGCAACAAACGACAGCGGCTCTACATGGTTTGGCTGCAGTACAATGCGCTGTGCGGAGGCAATCGCTGGGCGAAGGCGGTGGTGGCCAAATGGGCAGCAGCCAAGCAGTACGCCGGGCGTTGGAGTGAGTTCCGTGCGGTTCATTACAGGAAGCCGTATCGCAAAATGATCGCGGAGATACCCAACGCCGGGTGGCACCTTTCGAACTTCTTCTCCGTAGAAGACATTGTTGCCAAGTACCGGAACTACATGACGTATGCCATCCAGTTGTTGGATAAGTGGAAGATCGAGCAAGAAAATGCCAAAGGAGAGGCCGGCATTTTGCAGGATGTGAGGGCATGCCAGCCGTGTAGTAGTCGGAAACCGGCTGACCTCCCCAAGTTCATCCACTTGGCGCCAGGGAATCCTTTGGCATGTAACCACACCCTGCCCTTGTCCTGATTCCACAGGTACCCCGGCTCTGCCAACCCAAGGCCCCAGCCTCTCCCCCCCCCCCGCTCCTCCCCCTGCCCCCGGCACTCTGGACCCAGGACAGTGGATATGTCAAGCCCTTACCCCAGCATTAACCTTTAGTGCTGAAGGCGCCGGAAGCAAAATTTTGTCCACAGCAGCCTACCGCGTGGATGTCCACGATGCGTGCATGTGCATGACATGTTCCATGAGGGGAAAAATTTAGAGAGGGACAAAATTGATGTGGACAAATTTGGGAGCCCTACTTTGTACCAAATATTTCCTTCAATTTTGAGGATGCGATGTGCCAAAATGTGTGCACCAGGCACGGGTTGCAGGAGGGGTGGGTTTTCTGTGCGCAGCATGCAGTGTGGATGCGGAACATCGAGATGAGACTCGGTGTCAACTGACACTGTGTTCTGTGTAGGTCCTCAAGACTGCGGACGTTCCCAGCAGAAGGAGAGTCGTGTGCAGATGGACAGTGATGCAAGTCCAGCAGGGGCTGGGCGCATGGCTTGTTACCACATAAGCCCCCGCCGCGTGACTTTAAGTGGTCCTGTTACTGCCCCCCCCCCCCCCCTCTTCCCAGACCAGTCAGCCAACGACGAAACACCGATGCACCTGTTTTTCATGTACCCACACAGACATGGATCGTTTTCTTGTGCCAAAGGCCGTTGTTGAGGGTTCAGATTTGCAACGACGTTTGCAGCAAGCGGCGCAACAGTACCACACACCAATGCACAAGGGGACGACAAGAGGTTCATACAAGAAGAAACCATGGGCTGCCTGGTCTGCTAAAAAGCGTGCTGCATGCGCAAGAATATGCCGCAACTGAAGTTCCGGGGTCAGATTGCGGTATGGTAAAACACATCCACCTGCAACCACAATTTGCAACTGGGCCTAGGCACTAGCCAGTGACCGTGTCTCCAAAACGCTGGCCGACCCAGTGCCCTGAGTTCAGAAGAGTCAAAGGCTCTGATGGAGGCTTTTGATGCATCCCGGACAGAGGTTGCACCTATTGACCAGGAGCTGATTGTCATATTGGCTGATGAACCTGTTCAAGCCACAAGCTGTTCAAGCCACACGACCTACTCAAGAGGAACATGAACGGCCGGAATTCACCAAAGACTGGCCAAAGGCCACCAAGAAATATCAGCAACAATCCAGAGGCCACCGGGAAACATCAACAAACATCCAGAGCCCATCATCAAATATCAGCAACCATCCATAGGCCACCAGGAAATATCAACAAACATCCAGAGCCCATCATCAAATATCAGCAACCATCCAGGGGCCACTCGGGAATATCAGCCACCATTTACTAGGAAGCAACAGCAAGGGGCCTTATGCCAAAATTTTCCTTCATTTCTAAGGACCAGTTCCAGATTTTTCCCCTCTAGTTTCGGCCCTCCCCAAAAAAAGCCCCCTGAAATAAATCCCCTTGTGGTACCGAAGATTACCCTACGGTTGCTCCACTAGGCTTGATGTTGGAGCCAAGATACCCCCCCCCCCCCCTTGTCGGGCATCAAAATGATCGGTGCGTCAAGCTGATCATTTTGACACCCATATGTCCCGCCGACCACCCTCGCCTCCCTTCTTGAATAATGCAGACCAACCGTGTATAGGCCTACTAAGCTGGGGAACCCGTGACCTGATTCCCAGATGTAATAGGCAAGGGGCTGGCGGATATCAGTGCGAGACAGGGGAGGAAAGAGATTAGAAGCAGAGAAGTTGAGTGAGAGGAGAGAGCAAAGAAGGTGAGGGGGGAGAGCTCTCGTCTTTCTTCACTCCTTTATCTGACTTCATCTTCTCTCTTTCGCATCTCCTTTCTTCCTTTCTTCATCCTTTCATCTTGCACTCACATTCTTATGTTTGTCCCTCATTTTCTATTGCTTTCTTCCCACATCTCTCTCCTCACCTTTTTGATCCGTCTTCCATGCGCCAATTCCCGTCCATTGCACTCCCCTGACGGGTTTTTGTTGAGGTTCGCATGCCCTGGTCCTTGCAGTGATTGGTGCTTGGCCCCATGGACGCAGTAAGGCAGGGTTTGGCGGAGATGGGTGGTCCTGTAACAACTGTGCAGACTGACTCCGGATCTGTGGGCGTGTGATATTTTGATCAGGGTGCAGACTGACGGGGCGGCCCTGGGCGCGTTAAAACTGTGAACACTTTGCACACTGAGTCAGGGGACCCAGCAGACCAAACCAAGAATTTGTTGGGCACCAGCAGTGAAGTATTAGAATGGCCGTACACCATAGGAGGAGGGGGGCGAGCCCAGGGATGCATTGGAAGGGGGGGCGGACCCCCCCCCCTCCTCTAGGGCGCCCAGCCTATGCCCAGCCTAATCCTAACCCAAACCCCAACCCTAACTCTAACCTGATGGCAAAGGCCAGCGCCAACGGCATTCATAACCGACAGTGACCGCCCCCAACCGCTTTGGCAACCTCCTCCAACCGCCTATCTAACTGCGGCCTCCGTGGTCCCTTCCCTTCTAATACTTCCCTGGGGTAAACCCCCCCCCTTGCCCCCCCCCCCCCCCAACCCCGTCGGGGGCAGTCGGTGCCCCGCCTCCATTGTGGCCTCGTCAACTCTCTCTTCTGCGCCCTTGGCGCAGGAGACTTTAGGCCTAAAAAATTTTTTGGCCCCTTTGGCGCAGACCATTGGAGGAGGGGGGGGTCCCACCAGACCCCCCCCCCCACTTCTAATACATCACTGGGCACCAGCTCCTGTCACCCCCCTTTGTCACCTCCCCCCTTTGATTCCCCCATCGGGGGGGGGGGGTCACTTTGAAAAATCACCTCGAAGTGAGGGTTGTTACATCAAGTGTGGGCGCGGACGCCATTATACTCCCCTTTGGGGGGGGGGTCATTCGCGTAGGATACCCCAAGGTATGGTACCAGATGTCTAACCCCTTCTAAAATCATCTTTGAGGAGTCAAAACGATCCCCCATTTGCATTCAAACCCTGGTAGTATGTAACATGCTGAGCTTACGTTACCAATGTAGTTAGTTAGTACAGTGTACAGGCTTCCTGCTTACTCAGTAGGTTGCTGGTGGTACTAGCGACCTTGTACCGGGTCTTGGTATGGGGCGTCAGGGACCAGACCTCTCAGTGTGTGTCCGGCTGTGGGCTCAGCCTGTGGGTTCATAGCGGACGCCGTCCCCCGAGGCACAGCCTGGTGTATTGTTGTTGCCCGCCACCTCCCTCCCTCCCGGCTGCAACTCTTTCATTGCGAGACACTTGTGAATGTCTGGTCCAGGCCACGGCTCAGTGGCGAATTTTACCTGTACCGGTGGGGGGGGGGGTCAGAGGCCAATTTCGGGCCCCGTTGATAAATTGCATTTTTTTCCGAAGGAAAAATTGTCTGATGTGGGTGGGTGGGTGGGTGGGTCAGGCGGAGGAGCCCAGGCTGCCATTCCGCCCCCCTCCCCCCGGGTAACGCTAGCCTGTGGCCTGATCTGGTCCCGAGCCCGACAATTCTTTGCGAGAAGGGCGAAGGGTGAGGCCGCAGAAAGAATCCCTCCGTCATCCTCCATGTGACGTTCTGTGTGATGCACGACAATCATGACTGACAACAAACACCATTTTTTTGTGGGTTCAGTGGGGACCCCCCCCCCCCCCGGGGAATTTCTCAGGCACCTTCGGCGCCTGATTGTTGTGGGCTTTCTTGGGCGCCAGAGGCACTGGGCAATTGACTCTCAAAAAGCAGGAGGGGGTGGGCAGGGACATGGACGCATTGGAAGGGGGGGAGCCCCCCCCCCCCTCCTAACCCAAGCCAGCCTATGAAACATTCGATAGCCCAGCTGGGCGAACTCAAGGCGACATTCAGCACTGGACTTGGAAGAGCGATGACCGTATGGCCTGTGTCACGGGGGTCATATGGTAGCTAAGTATCCGTTGCTTCACGACCTCCTGGGCGCCCAGCCTACGCTCAGCCACTGTCCCCCTGACGCCAAGTGCTAGCCTCAGCGGCATTTGTAAACAACGGTGACCGCCCCCAACCGCTTTGGCAACCTCCTCCAACCGCCTGTCTAACCGCTTCTGAGGCCGCCTCTGAGGTCCCTTCCCTTCTAATGCATCCCTGGGCATGCTTAGGGAGCAGGGCTGAAGGAAGGGAATTGCTCAGTGATACCCGGGGTGGGTGGGTCACGTGAGGATTTCCGAGAACATGTCGTCTGTCACAGTGACAGGCGCCGTTTCATGCCTGCTGGGCCTGAGGGACTCAGCAAGGGGCATATGTCCTTCTCTTGCAACCAGCACACGAAGCACAACTACACCCGCTGTGTGCAGTGCAAAACCCCAACACTTCATCTTTTAACATCATAGACCCACATATTGCGTGGCTTTGCACCAAAAGATCACATTGGGGTGTTCCGCGTTTTGCATGTTTCAGGTGGTTTTGGGGCGCATGAAAATGACCACCCACCGGACATTGTGTTCTGGCCATGACTTTGGGGGAGCCTCAAGCGCAGTGCGCGTGCAGTGCAACTATTTGGGCGTCTGGCTGTACTAGAGACCCATACTTTGAGATTCTAGGGGCCCCTAGGGGCATCATGGTGACCCCTAGCGGAGGTTTTGCAAGGTGTAGCACGTTTGGGTCAAGGCATGGCAAGGCGTAGCATGGTTGTGTCAAGGCATGGCAAGGCGCAATGCTCGTGTGCACACATTGATCTATCGTGCTTGCACATATGCTACAGGACTTCATACCCTCCTCCTCCTTTCTTAGACACACTTTCTTCATGGATTTGAGTCTTGGTGATCGGGTGTTCTACACCCGCTCCAACGGCGTGCGAGTTCCTGCCACGGTGGTTGGGATGGCGGGAGATGGGCTCATCCACTTGGAGTACTACCAAGATGCACTACGGGTGGTAAATCGCCAATGCAAGATGGAGTCCATGTGTACTTAGTAGACAATGGAACAGAAAGACAGTTCTGTGTTCTTGAGGGTGGCGACCAATGCCCCGTTCATGGCTTTTCCAGTTGTGCATGATGTGTGTTATGTGAAGGGAAGGTAGTTTGCAACTTTCTTGAGCTGGGGCAGTTTGGGTCACCTAATTCTCAGGGCGTTTCCAAGGGGTTTGCTTGGGGGCTCTTCTGGGGGAACATAGTCTAAAAGTAGCGCGCAGTGCGCGCGCAGTGCAAAGATCCCCCCTTCGCAACTTTCGATTTTCACAAAGGGGGACACACCCTCAAATACCAATTCAGTGGCCGTAGGATCTGTGGATTATCTGAATGCACCTGAAAACTGGGCGGGGGGGGGGGGGGGGGGGCTGCTCGTGGGTGCTTTCATAGCATCCAACGTTGCGCTGATGTGTTGAACAGTGGGTCCTGGGTCCAAAGGCACATGATTGATCTCACAAGGCCTGCGATGTGATTTGGGTGAACCACAAGGCGCGAATGGCTCCGCTATGGGGCATAAAGGCTGTGGTGTCTGAGACCCGGCCTCGCAACAGAAAGAGATCAATAGAAGATCGGTGACATTGTTGTAGTGTTTGGGGTTCAGGGTAAGGGCGAAGCTCCTTTTGTCACGCGGCCGGCGTTTAATTCTGTCCCCGGCCAGTCCGACGCAATGTTTTTGAGAGCAGAGGGCCTGGCACTTGCCAGTGGCAAACATGGGCCGCCGTGGAGATCATTAGGGCAGAGGCCATGTGATTGGTATCGGCAGATCACAGTGGCGTAGAAACAGTTTGGATTCAAACTCAGGTATACACTCGAGACCTGCAGCCCAGTTTAGCCCAAGACTGGAGACCACGTGACCCAGGACCAGGTGGAGCTGTGTGCCCCTGTGTTATCATGGTGGGGCATCGGAGATCGTTGGGGGGGAGGTGCCTCTGGTTGAACCTCTGGTTCGCGGATGTTTTCTGGGTGGCAGGACACTGGGGCTCAACCGCGGAAGCAAATGAGATATACTTCGGAAAGGCGTCGGAAAATTACATGCCCCGAAAGCCCACGTGGCCTTTGCTGAGCAAGAGCATCCCTGAGCACCGGGCACGCAGCACATGGCACACCATGAATGGAAAAGGCTGCATGGGACGTCCTCCAGCCCCAACACCTTTTCAATTGCCCTGGGCCTGTCAGGCGGCGATCAATCACGAAACGCGGGCTCTCTGCTCGACCCCGATGCATCACAGTGCCTAACGGTCTGCCACGCCACAGAAATGGCAACGTGTGCGGGGACCAACGCAATAAAACAGAGCCCACAGAGCACGGCTGAAGTCCGGGAAAACCCCGGTTGTTGTGCCGACACAGGGGTGCGGGGTGGCCCCTCCCATCGGTCCACCTAGACAGTGATTCTGACGTATCCAGAGGGTCTAGGGTGACAGAGGACGATCCTTCACGGGAGGAAGGAACCCCCCCCCCCTTTGTCCAAGCAACACCTGAGGTGGGCGCCACTATGATGTCTTGCGCTCTGCTTTTTTGCTGAGTGTGTCGACCGCGCCCACGAGTGTGATAGACCCAGAGAGCAACTCACACGCTCCGGGTGGCTGCCTGCAGCTACCAACGCATCGATATGTCGAAGTCATCCCGGGGCCACCGCAGTGCCAAGGATGTTCGACACGCCCATCAGACCACCGGAGAGCCGGTGTGGACGGGGACGGATTCGTCCCAGCTGAAGACTATGTCGATGATACGGACGCCGGATTTTGTGATTCAGGATGAGCTATACGTGACGGAGGGAGTGCCTGATGTGCAGCGCATTTCGTCTCAGTTCTCAATATTGTCAGAAATTGAAACAGTGGAACAGATGCGTGGAGTGTTCTGGGGCGCTAACCCCAATCTGCTTCTTGTTGCGCCTATGGACAAACTGGATGATGTGATCGAGCACATGCAGAAATTGGTGCCGCTGCTCACCACAGTGGGACAGTTGGATGTCGTTCTCTTCTCTCAATCGTCTGCTGTGGATGCAGCATCGTTTTTGCAGTCTGCTATGCTTCTCAAGGATCGCATGCCTTTTCTGCCAGAGCGTGTGGGGCAGGCTGATAGGTTGATCGGATCGATTTCGAGGTCGCAGACCTACGATGTGTGGGTGGTGCGGCCGTCCCACCAGTCCAGGTCGGAGTCCGCGTCGGTGGTGTATAAAATGATCAACATGAGGCTGCCCGGCGAATCAGCGGACGGCGTGCTATTCTCGGAGCCAGACATTGAGTACCCTGTCATTGTGGTGCAATATGCGCTGGGCTGGGAGGCGGCATTGATCGAGTGCCTGGGAGTTGACAAGAGCTCGCTGGATATTGTACCAGGGTCGGATGCGCAGGCCAGCAAGTTCGTTTTTCTGGAGATCGGGTTCGCAAAGGCGACAGAGCTCGTGGAGCAGTTTGGCCGTTATCCCAGGTTTGCTCTGCTGCCGCTACGGTGGTACACGGGTGCAGCGGTAGACGCCCTACCGCGTCGGCTGGAGGTCAGCATGAGCTCCACCTTTCGAGAGGGTCAGCTGAAATTTTTTTACGGGTATCTGCTGGCAGGGCTGTGGGAGTTGGGTAACGTGTTCCAGGGCGTCGATGTGGCCATACAAATCATGCACTCAAAGAGGATGCGACTGGGATTGTCACAACGGGCGTATGAATATGTGTGCGAGCACAAGGAGGAGTGGTTGAGCGACATGGGCCTTGAGTTGAAGGATGAGCAAACAGGCCAAAGCCTGAGTGGGTACCAGAGCAGTACGACGCAGGCATCCACGGTGCCAGAAGCGTGGGAACCGTGCGAGTCGGTGTTCCTCACCAACGTGCCCCCATACTGGCGTGAGGAGGTACTGAAGCAGGTGCTACTGACGAATGGAACAAAACAGAAGGATTTCGTGTTGGATAAGTGTCGGTTTCATCTCGGAGACATACGCACCAAGACATGGATGCTCACAGGACCTGCGGCGGGGTCTCTGGTGGGAAAGGTGCTGCAAGCGGCCAGCGGACAAACCATGATAGTCCCGATCAGTGCCAGGGAATATAATTCAAAAAAGGCGCAAGTTCAAGGCAAGGGTCCCGGCAAAGGACGAGGCAAAGGTGCAGGGGGGCGTGGCGCTGAGTCTGCCACGGCAGCAGCAATGGAAGTGGACATTAGTACGAATGACGCAAAGGCGCTGAAGTTCATGAAGCGGAAGAGAGGGGATGAGGCGCTCCTGTAACCATGAATCGCCTGGGCGTTTGGCCGTCAATCAAGACGGCGTTTGGTACGTTTAATGTGGACGGTTGGCTGGCGCGCCCGCGGGGCGAGCGCAAGGCGCAGATGAGGCGCCACTCGATTGTGTCATTGATTGCGAAGCATCAGCTGGATGTAGTGGCATTGCAGGAAACTCACCTGGGAATACCGGAAGTGCGCGACGCCCAGGGTTGGTGGCTTCGCAGGCAGGGCTTTGATGGCCTGCTGAACCTGCAGCCCAGTCTGCGGGACAAAGGGTCCACAGGCATGCTATGGCGGTCCTCCGTGTGGCAGCATCTCAACTCCTTCTCCTTGTCTCCCCGGCTGATGGTAACAGAGCTCAGGGCGGTGGGAGGTGGGGGGGATGTGCGAGTGCTGGCGGGGCATTTCTCCTGTGATTCGGCGGAACGCAAAAGGCAATGGGAGGAGGTGGGGGAATGCCTGGCGGACCTGCCGCAGATGCCATTGGTAACCATGGCATACCACAACAGCATCATGGTGCCAGGGTCGGACTCAGCAAAAATCTCAAAAGAAATTTCGGTGGTGGTAAAGGCGCGAGAGCGTGAGGCAGAGGTGCTCTCCAGCTTATCCCTGGAAGATGTATGGCTGAGTGTGCATGGGGAAAATCGAGAGGACACAGTCCATGGATTCACGCATATGGCGGAGAACCGCCGCATTGATAGGATCCATCTGAGCCCAGAGGTTCTGCCATCAGCGCAATCAGCCTACCTGGTCAAGACGCCATCAGATCACAAAGCGGTCGTCCTACGGGTGACTGCGGAGGAAGGGCCTTTTTGCCCAGAACGATTTCGGTTCCCGGTGGACATGTTAAACGATGCCACAGCAGTACAGGGGTTGGGGGAGGGGCTACGAGAGTGGGCGGAACGGGGGGAGGAGCCGGTTGAGTGGTTTCGGGGGGTGGTGGGGTACCTGCAGCGCTCTGCACAACAGTGGCGGCGGGCTAATCCCACGGCGGGCTACACAGAGTTACATGCGTTGGTGCGAGAGAGTACACCGATGGCCTTGGCTCCGGGGGCATGGGAATACCTGGCGGAGCTGGGTCACGAACCCCCCACGGTGGGGGCGGGATACCGACTGCTGGTCAGCCTGCTGGCCAACTATAAGGAAAAGAAGTTCCAGGCAGATATGTGTGACAGACTGCGGGCCCAGCTACAGCCCAGAGAGGTACGTATACAGGGCATGGCCGAGAGACGGCGCAGGATACATACCATGGTGCGGCAACTCAGACAACGGCAACATATGGCGCGGGTAAAGGACGAGCAGGGGAGGGTCCATGCACAGTTTAGGGGTATTGCGCGCGCGCTGTGTGAATATTGGTCTGGGGTGATGAGCGGGACGGCAGTGACTGAGGCCGAGTGCTGGCGGTACGTGGAGTCGTTGCCGATACCGGCCAAGGTGCGCGAGGCGCTCCCACTACTAATGAAGCCGTTGGGGGAAGAGGTGGTGCTGGCGGCTCTAGAGAGGCTAAAGGGAGGGTCATCGCAGCGGCGGGACGGGATTCCGGCGGAAGTGTATCAGCAGTTCCCAGAAATTTTTGTGCCCAAAATGTTGGTAGCCATTCATGTGTTCCTGCGGGAGGGGGAAGCCCCGGACTCGTGGACACAGTCCCTGAAACCAGACCGGGTGGTCAGGAGCAGAGGTCGCAGTGGCATGGGCAGCAACATTGCTTGGCACCGAAGACATAACGATAGTGTTGACTGAATAGTATCCTGCAAACAGATATGGTACACATAGCCAATGAAATACCTGATATGCACATATGAGAAATCCACCCTATCATCCACTAATTGATATAACTACTAAACATTCAAGATTGCCTTATCTATCCCACATCCTATGTTCCTAACAAGGGAATGGAATATGATATACCCTATCCCACATATATCCCATATATAGGGCCAAAAAATGCTCCCTTAGGGGTAAAATGCCAGGGTAGGGTTGTGACCTGCTTCACCCCCCCACTTAAAACGACTGCCAAGGGCAGGAAGTACATGCCCAAGAGGAACGTAGCAGTCACAAACAGCAGCAAATCACAGGTTAGCAGTTCCCCCCCCATAGGGAATCGAACCTACGCAGGCAATCTCGAAGCCGGCCGCACAGCCGCTGAAGTAGCTCCGATCGGTGGGAATCGAACCACCGCCGATATACACAAATTAACGAACGGGATTCCGCAGGTCCCGCAATAAGTAGTAGGCGAAATCGCGAGCTGTTGCGCGTAGAGTCTGGTCCCTGCGTGTCGCATGAGGCATGTGGGGTCCAGCAGGTAAGGGCAGGTAGTTTTTCAAAGAATTAAAACTAAAGGCAAAGTGAAATCACACTTTTAAACAAAACTGAAGGTAATGGTACATGCGAAGCGGTGCGACGCGAAAGTGCAAAAATTTCACTTTTTGAAAAAACTGCCAGGAGAATTGACGGGAACGTCAAACAGCAACGTAGGACTGCGCCTGCACAAGGGAGCACGAGGGATAAAAGAGATAGAGGCCAGGGAAACATTCACAAGGGACACAACAAAACTTGATGGCCTTCGGCCAGGGGACTGTTACCACGGGGGGCTAACGGTCCTGTCTCGCAGTGCAACGCGGGGCAACCGTGGTAACAGTCCTTACAGCCACCACAGCCCTTTTTTCACACTTTGGAACAGTGAACACCGTGATCTTGCCATATTGTTGCCTTGCGATGCATCACCGTCTTGTGCCTGCCTCTGTCTTGTGCATGCTTAGGCCCACTAATAAACACGGCCACGATGGCCCCACAGTGCGCGCGGTAGCTCACTAAGTAGAGGAAAGAGGTCACGATGGCCTCAGGGTAAATGATCGACGATCATTTAGGCACAAACCAAAACACGGGTACGATGCCCACACCTTGCACCCACGTGCTTTAGATCGTTTATGAGGGCTTGATGTGCTTGATGTTCTTGATGTGCTTGCCCGTAACGCTTGTAGTAATGAGTGAGCTCTTGCTTGTAAGATGTAAACTTGCTTGATTACTTGCTTGTAAAAGACGGAGACAAGGCCTAGCCAAAGGCCCACTTGTCAAACAGACCAGACACCAAAGAAAGATGATCGTGTGGAACGGACCAGGATGAATGAACCAGTCACGGTTGTGACTGTACGATACGGGCACGGCTCAGCCAAGGGTCGTGTCCGTGTGGATGTCTAACTTAGCATGTGTGTCACACGTGATGCACCACATGGAGGGTAAAGCAGGAGGTACGGAGATGGGATGAGGGTGTGAGTAGACACACTTAAATAGACAAACCTCATAACCATGTAACAATAACCTGACCTCACTGCTAACCCCTCACCTAGGAGCCATACTACGTATATATATATCATATATACACATAATAGAGCGATGCACACCGACAAACACAAGACACACTTGTGCGCGCACACCCATTGGCAGGGCCCGGGGGCACACACTCGCCCAGAGGGCATCACAGAGTGTGGGTCTCGCGGTGGCGGCCTTGGGGCACGTGATGGGGGCACTCCACACATACGGCACGTGCAAGAGCTTCCACAAACTACTCACGTACACACAACAAACAGTAAGCATATCCACAATAGAACACGTGTATAGATACGCCACCTTGTTGCTTGGTGTTCGTGTGTGTCTTGGGGGCGTGTGTATAAACACTTAGGTTAGCTTGCGTGTTACCTTTGTCGGTGGGTGTGCCACCGGCGGGCCGTAGCGCAGGGGGTCACCTCCAGGTTGCAAATTGGGGAGGTCGCCCGTACGGTCCCGCTGGTGTATCAGCCCACCCTGCTCCCCGGGGGCACGATGACACGCCCCGAAGGAGTTTTACTCCCCCAACCCCTCTACACCGTGTATGACGGTTCATGTTTACACCTCCGTGTGTAAACTTGGGCCGGTGTACACGGCTACAAAACCCCAAAGGTAGGTGTCAACCTAGGTCTTGCTTGTTCGGGGGGCGGGTGATAACCAACGTAATAGGCAACCATATAATCCCGTAACTAATATAATGGCATCCGCACACACACGCTATCATTGGCCACGGGCACACCCGGTTTTGGTGTGTCTCCAACAGAGAGACTTGTGTGTGTTGTGGAAATCCAAGTCCACGCACGGGTCTCTATAAAGAAAAATGCCACGCCCATATCCCAACCCGTTTGGTTGGGTGTTGGGATAGAGGACCCCTCGGGTGTTGTGGAAATCCAAGTCCACTCGTGGGGAACTCTAGAGAAAACATTAATATACATATTCTCTCATAAACATATGCATGTGCACACTCGCCCTTTTCATCATATTGTTTGTTCCCTCTCGTTGCAGGCAGGAATTCCCCCGCGAAATTCATCAAGGACATGAAGAGCACACCCAGCCAGCATGCGGCCCCATGCAATGGCAATGGAGGGTACCCACTCCCAACCCGGGCACGCATAGCGACCGGGGACAAATAACCAGGCGGCGGAGACGGCCCAAATCCGCAACGCCACTCTCTGCCTTTGAAGACCCCACCCACTCATAGAGTGACGGGGCAAAGGCACGCATTGCAATTCATATTAGAATACTTGTATTGTAGAGGACGACCCCTCCCTCTAGGCTTAAGTCCTCGCCGTATGTAGTGGCAATTTTGCACGCCACGAAAATTTTTCCACGTAATGTGAGCCACACGAGTACTTCGTACCTGGTATACCTACCCTCGTGTGGACAAGGGCAAATCGGTGGAAAACTATCACGCCCAACACAAAAAGGGAAAATGGGTTGTACCCGCCAACCCAACGAAGTTTTCAAGCCTTCGCCATTTTGAGCAAATGATTTAGCTCGTTGGCTTGGGTCACGGGTCAGGGACGGTCGTGGGGTCGTGGTTTCGGTACGGGGCGGCACTCCGAAACCTTGCAAACACCACCATGCGCACAACCCGGTAGAGTCTTCGGGAAGTGCTTGCCACGTTGTTAGCACCCTTGACGGGGGGCGTCATCGTGGGCAGGACTTGTGGCAGTAGTCCTGGTGGTGGTAGGAGTGCTCCAGTAAGACCCAAGGATAGGGGTTTGAATGGCATTAAGACCCCCGAAAGAACACGTCCCACTTCCGCCCCAGGCTATATGCCACGCCACCCCACCCCAAGGACTCTCAAGCCTTTAGCGGTGAGAGAGGTAGACGGTGGGGTAAACCTGCGGTACCCACCGCCCTGCTCCGGTGGGGATTTTTGTAACCGAGGAGCGCGCCGTGCATGCACATCTTCTTTCCTGTCTCCCACCGCTTCTCGCTCTCTCCTCCCTTCCCCGAACAATAATATATCCATATTGGTTAGGGTTTTCTTTTCGTGGCACGCTCATGAGAGCGGTCCACCAAGGTGGGCAAGGATGTCAACAGTTTGGGTGAGATTCTGTTTCTGCAAGCAATCTCTCCAAACTTTGTTGTAGGATGGTAAGAAGGTTTCAACGGGTTCCTCGGTATCCCAATCTTTGGTATAACCCTCCCACCGCACCTTGAAGAGAAGTCTCTTGCGGTAAGTACGGTGACTTAATATTTTCTTGACATTATAGGCGTCCTCCTCAAACTGGGAGGGCACTCTAGCAACCTCCTCCGTGTAATTTAGAGGCACGGGGGAGCGAGGGGAGTTGACCGTTTTCATTAAACAATCAACGTGGACGTCAACTAACCTCCGTTGGTCCACTTGAATAACATAGAGGTCGTGCGCCTTCTTGGCCACAACCTCATAGGGCCCATCCCAATAGGGACAAGTCTTATCGCCAAGATTTTTGCGTTGGCGACGGACCCATACGCGGTCCCCTTTTGAGAAATTGGGGGACATCCTCCTACTCTTATTATACTTACGAGCCATTGTCTCTTGCACTTGAATCATAGCCCTCCGTGCAAGAGCAATAAGCTCCTCACGCCGTTGGAAGTAGTGAGCGGCGTCTTGGGCCACCCCCTTAGGCTCAGCAAGAGGAGGCCCCTTAGTACGGTTGTGTTTACCAAACACAATCTCGTTAGGTGTATAACCTGAAGGACCTGTAGTCTCATGCCACGCTCGTACAACGGCGGGCAAAACCTCTACCCAATTAAAGCCTTTCCTCAAGGTAAGGGCTTTAGCAACGGCAGGCCTTAGCTGCTTGCCAGTATTTTCGGCCTTGCCATTACCTTGGTGCCTACCCGCGAGACACATAGTCGAGCGGGCACCAATCTTAGAACAAAGGGTTTGGAAATATTGGCTCACAAATTGTGGCCCACGGTCGGAGCATATTTCACGAGGGGCTCCGAACCTATCCACCCAGCGCTCCATTACCAAATGGGCCGCTCTTCTCCCCGTTAGCCCTTCATCCTTGTCTTCATGACAGGGTTTAGGAATAGGGATCGCGATGAGGTAGCCGGAAAGCCGGCATACACATAGGAGCATTCGGTCATACACCTCTCCATCGTGGGAGGTGGGAGGGTAGTGAAACACATCAAGCGCTATGGAGTCCATGGGCTCCATAGGTATAGGCATAGGGGTCATGTACCCTTGCTTGCGCTTGGTGTCATGCGTGTGAATGGCACATGAGAGACACGTTTGACATTGCAGTTCCACTGCTTTGTACAACCCCTCACCTTCCACGCCATGGTTAATTTCCTTCCAGTGTTTTTCCACACTGGAGGTAGTTAAGTGAAATGCATCATGGTATTCGGCTACCAAACGATGCACTAGCGGCGTAGGAACACACCACCGTCCATTACGGACGAGCTTGTTATCCACCAGCCTCGCTCCATCTTGGAAGCTCCCATTCAAGGCATCTTGCCACATTTGTTTGTAGCGTTGACAATTTGGGTAGTGTTTAGCCCAATTTATCTCAAAAACATTGGGAGCATCCTCCCCATGTATAGGAGTTGCCTTCTTGTGGGATTTCCAAGATTTTTTTTGTCTTGACAATTCGCTCCAGTCTCCGAAGCTTTCTCTTTTGCTTCGTCCCCCCCCCCACTGGAGGCGAAGCCAGAGGGGGTGGATCACACGCGGGTGCCCCTTGAGCCCGAGGCGCCGCTTTAGACCTAGTAACAACGGGCGCCACAACCGCCCTAAATACAAGGGGGCGGGCGAGAAGTTCCTCCTTCTCGGCCGCCATCATGTCCCGCACATCCCCGGCCGCTTGGGCCGTCCCATGTATGGACACATCACCCAACGCCGGGTTAGCAGGGTAAGCCCAACGGGACAAGAAATCACCCACGGGGTTCACTGGCCCCGGAGTGTAAACCACATGGAGGTCGAATTTAGAGAACAATTCATGCCAACGTGCTTGGCGTGGAGAGGGACCCCCCACGGTTTTGAGGTCCTCCGTAGCCCAATTTTCAAGGCTACGGTGGTCCGTACGGACCTCCACGCGCTTGTTCCCCACCCAACCATGCCATTTTAAAAGCGCCGCCACTATGGCGTAGCATTCTTTCTCCCGAGGGCTCCAATTCAATTGGTAGCCTGATAATTTGCGGGAGAAAAAGGCAAGGGGGCGTAGGGCACCATCGGGACCTTCCTGCTGTAGGGCCGCCCCCACCGCCCAATTACTAGCGTCCGGGGTGAGGACAAAGTCCTTATCCCAATCGGCTAGTTGGAGGGGAACAATATCCGTAATAGCACGCTTGAGCTTCAAAAAGGCCTCGTTAGCCGAAGCATTCCATGTTAGGCCTATCTTTTTACCATTCTTATGCTTAGGCAAATCCTTCAACATATTAATCAAAGGGGTAGCTATGGAGGCGTAGTTTTGGACATAGCCCGAATAATAGTTGGCGAGCCCCAAGAACCCCCGGAGCTCCCGAACATTATCCGGTTTGTCCCAACGCTCAAGCGCCAACATTTTCCCTGGCGCCGGCCGACGTGTGCCATTTTCCAACACATGGCCACAAAACTCAACCGAACGAACAAAGAAATCGGTTTTGCTAACCGAAGCAACCAACTCCTCTTTTCGTAGCCTATCCAACACGGCACACACGTCGCAGTCGTGGTTAGCCAATAGCTCCTCCTCCGTCGCACCGGAGGAACCAATAATAATATCATCAATATATACGTCCGCACAATCCAAACCCTGCAAAACATGGTCCATGACCCGTTGAAAAATAGCGGGCCCATTCTTGATACCCATAGGCATAACACGCCATTGGTATCGCTTACCCGCCAAATTCATGGCGGTTTTAGCCCGGGATTCAGGGTGAAGGGGAATTTGATGAAACCCTTTACTCAAGTCCACAATAGTGAAAATCTTGTGTTTGGATTGATTTTCCAACATGTTTTCTATGAGGGGGAGGGGGTGTGCGTCGGGCAAGGTAGCCTCATTAAGTTGGCGGTAGTCCACCACGAGGCGCCATTTTCCCTTCTCTTTTTGGGCACAACGAAACCGTTGGACGCCCATTCGGAGGCAGGGCACGGCTCAATCCAGCCACAAGCCAAAAAGTCCTCCACTATTTCTTGCTCCGCCGCGGCACGCTCCCCCACCAACCGTATAGGTTTTACGGACTTGGGTTTGGCGTTCGGGTATAGGTCAAGTTTAGCAAACCCCAACCGCTCCGTACCACGGACCTTAGGGTGTTCCTGGCCCGGACAGAGACGAACCTCCCCACTAAAAACATCCCGCTCGTAGTCCGCGAGGATGCGCCTCCTCATGAGCTCCACCTCCGGAGACACAATAGGCTCTTGTTCGGTGACACCGCCACCCACACGAGAAGCCGCCAACAATCGTGTGGCGCCTTTACGTTTACGGTAACGCTTAACGGTAGTGGCCCTCCCACCCAATAACTCTCGTTCAATTTTCGCAATGCGTGAACGCACGCATTCTTGTGCCTCCAAATCTTCGGGGGTAGGATCAAGAGTAACGGGTGCGAGGAGTTTTTTATGGGTCGCCTGATACGTGAGGGTGCGCACCGAAGCCAAATGGTTAGGCCCCCTTTCATCCTCCGACTCTTCCTCCGAGGTCATGCCCGGCTCGCCATCCGTGTTGGGGTCAGAGACAGCCGGTGCCAAAAGGGAGGCCACATGACATTTAGTGGCCGCCAAATTTTCCTCCACAATACCACCGTCCACGTATAGCGCCACCGTGGACCAACCCCGTTGAGGAAGGGGCGTGAGGTGGTCATTCTGATAGAGACAGGCTTTAGTCTCTGGCCCAGGAAGGTGGTACCCTTGCAAAGTAATTTCCATAAGGGGTTTCCACCACTCCCTATGTGTCCACTTCGGCCCTACGACGATGGCTCGTAGTTTTTCTTGCCGAATTTTCCGAACACAATCGGAAAACCGATGATAGGGAGGGCACATCCAATACAATTTGGAGGGGTCCGCGGGAGTGGAAAAGAAATCTTCAAGCGGCGAAACCAAACGGGTAGCCTGGGCCATACCCGGGACCCTATTGAAGGCGTCCACGTCAGGGTTTTTGCCAAATTGTTTTTTGACACGTGCGGCCCAATATGGCGTGAGGCCATAGTCAGACTGGGTCCACATGGACCCATCACGCCGCGTAGGTAGAACATCACGGGCAAGGGCTTCGGGAGCAAATTCAACGAGCTCCAAAGCACAAGACCGGTCCTGTACGGGGGCCACGGAGGAAGCGGTCAAGGCATAGGATATTGAAGCGGTATGGGGTGCTTCACCCATACCCGCTGCCCAGCCTGTGGCGCTCTTCGCCAGGCCAGATCAGGAATTTTCCTGTTGATGCTACGGCATCCTGATTTCTGTGGGATTTCTGTAAAATACCCCAGAAATCGACATTTTACGTCTTTTTTGGGCTGGCGACGACAGTCGTCGCCTGGGCGACGCAGCTCCAGAGCGAGGATTTATTCCTCGATTTCTAAAGATTTTAGGCAATTTTATTATTTTTTTATCGTTTTTAGAACTAAAAGATTATAGCGTGACCTTTTTCGCGGCGTTCCGCGAAGGTCCATTTTTGCGAAAAGTGGCGCGTTGACGCATTTTTCAAAAAATGCTGAGGCGATTCCAGGAATCGCCCAGATGCCCATGGCGTAGCCCAGCAGTGGGCCTTTTCATATGTAGGTTGAATCGGTACAGAAACGCGTCGTGTCGGCTACGCGACGCGTTGGGGGGAGACGCGTGAAATGAGCGTTTTTGGCTCAAAAATCACTTTATTTCATTGTTTTTCGCCCAAAAACCACTGCTTGGCCCAGTTTGGGCAGGATCTCAGTGGAGATCCTGATGGCGACGCCTCGTAGCCGTCAGATTTTCTGATGGCGGCGACGCCGTCGGCTTCATTTTGTCTTCTTTTTTTTGCTATTTTATAGTATAGAATTGTTACTTGTACATATTACTTGTCTACATGTTTTCTTTGTCTACATATACCTTCATCTCCTTGCCCAGGACGCCAGATTGTGTCATGGACGAGGCAAGGATCACAGAATCCTTTGGACAATCGTGAATAAGAGTGGAAGACTTGGACTTCACGGGTTTGGGGGTTTGAGGGCGTGCATGCCGAAGGGAAGCTTCGAGGTCGCCCCCCTCCCCCCAAATATCCTTCAAAAGGATTCTGCCGACGCCAAGGCCACCAAGGGCGCGTGACGGCCTGCGGACGGCGACGACGCCCAGACTGCAGGAGTACGCGGATCGCTGATCGCTGTTCGCTGGGAAACTGCAGGAGCTAAGGTCAAGGGCATCAACGCGATGAAGGAGCTCCGACGATGGATAAGACCATGGCTTCCCCATGGACCCTATGGAGCCCCCAAAGTCCAGCCCGCCGCCACTGGGCGACGACCACAGCGACGGCGACGACGTCTGCGAAGTGCACAAGAAGGCGCGTGAATTCGTCGCCTTGGGTTGGTTGACTTTTGCAGGAGGTCCCACCCTAGATTGGCGTGGGGCGCCTTGGGTAGGAAATGACCCTAAATCCCCCAAATTAGGCGCGTTAATTCGTCGCCCTGGGTTGGGAATCGACCCTAAAAGGCACGAGGAATTCGTCGCCTTGGGCAGGAAATGGCCCTAAAATCAGGCGCGAGGAAGTCGTTGCCTTGGGTTTGACCCTAAATAATTTTTTTTCGAATTTATTGAATTATTGATTTCCATGCCCATGGAGAAAAAGGGCCAATATGTGCGCCTAAGCGCCATCGGTCAGGGCGGAAGGCCCTGCAGCGCCTCTGTTCGTGTAACTACAGGCCACAAGGAGTGCCAGGGACCAGTGTGGACGCCTGGGGGGCAATTGCCCTGTGAATATTTCAAGATCAAAAAAAAATAATTTTTTTTTACATGTGTGTGGCATGTAAATTACTCACGAAGCCCCCCCCCCCCCACTGTCCTGCTGAATCAGAGTTGAAACCAGGGCACTGCAGGGGTCAGAGCGCCTCCTTGGCCTTGCCTTCCTTTGGATATAGGCAAGGCTTCTAAGGAGGGGGGTGAAGCGGTATGGGGTGCTTCACCCATACCCGCTGCCCAGCCTGTGGCGCTCTTCGCCAGGCCAGATCAGGAATTTTCCTGTTGATGCTACGGCATCCTGATTTCTGTGGGATTTCTGTAAAATACCCCAGAAATCGACATTTTACGTCTTTTTTGGGCTGGCGACGGGAGTTGGGGGCAGAACCAGATACTCGGACACCAACGGAGGCAAGAGCGGCGACAACGGAGGCAAGATCCATGCTGATTATTATCCGGCAAAAAATCCCAGTCTAAGAAGAAAATTGATGCGGATATTCCTAAGTACATCTGAGTGTCCATATCTATCTGAAAAGATTTATATAAATCCGATTGTGAAAAAATATTTGGCCGATCTGGCTCGCGCGCGCGCGTCAGCGGCAAATGGCGATTCCGGGTAAACGATCGGAACGCGGCGGATTTACGATGAATGGACCGCGGAATCAGATCCGGCACATCAGATATATATAGGTCTGATCCTGAGACTGAGCTGCGGGGCGGCGATTCCGCCGAAGCAGAGAAAATGACCAAAATGTAGCCAATCTGGGGCAGATCTGTGAAAATCTGAGCAGATGGGGGTTAGCCGCACTTACACTCCCCCCCCAAAAACACACTGGGGTGTGTCGCTACGTCAACGAAGAACGTAGTGCGGGTAAGTCCCAGAAAAAAATAGAAATGTAGCCTCGATGGGGCGAAATCTGCTTGATCTGACCTGATTTGGGCTGAATTGGCACTGAATCAGGATGGATGAACCTGAAATGAGACAGAATGAGGAGTGACGAACAGTCCTCCGTGCAGTAAAACATTAGGTTAAGGGCTAAAAAGCATGTAAACGGATCGAGAATCGATACCAAACCATGCCCTGGTTGAGAATGAGGTAGATTATTGGTGGATTGAGTGGGGGAATCAAGAAATGGAGTGACATCTCGGCGCTCTGGCACAGTTTAGCTGTCGCGGGCACGCTACGGTGTCCTCCACGTACTCTACATTGTGTTACTCCCGCTTTTCTCGTTCTGAAAAGCGCAGCATGTGCTTCAGATTTGGCGCATCTGGTGGATGATCACAAGATTCAGCAAGATTGAGAATCAATTTGAGCAGAGATGAAGGAGATGAAACAATCACAGAGAGGGAAAACAAATACAAATGTAGTCTACAACTCCTAAGTGAACAGAAAAACATCAGCGTCAACGAAGTTGAGCAAAGCCGTAAACAGATCTTCGAGGAATGAGAGGAGATGACAAGGAAATCAACCTAAACTGTCCTAAAATGAGGAAATTCCCTAACATGAAGGTGAGATGAAGCGGAATGTCTAGAACTGAAACTACTAACACCTTCGTTTAGACTCCAGTTAATATATATTGTCGTTTATTCAGCTGATTTGTGCTTTCCGGCACGTTGGTTCGCGAGCATCCAACAGATTCCATGAAAATGTGGATCATGTGATGATGCATCATGATGGGACATGATGGCCCTGGATCCTTGGCATGTAACGCGCCGAAGGTTCGCTGAAGGCGCTTTACGGACAGTATGTAACTGAGAGACACCGAATAGTCCTTTATTTACAGTGGCGGCGGTGTCAATCGACTTGGACAAGGCCCATCTTTCGATTGAGTCCCACAACACACTTGGATTCACCATTTTCGACAGTTTCAGGTCGGATTGAGCTCACATTGGCGTGTGCCAAAAATACACTGAAGCTTACGGAAGCTCTGAGGTCCGAGAGGTTGCTGTTAGAAGTCCCTGGAGCTCCTATATGAAGGTTGTCTGAACAATTGACGTCGGGGTTTGGCACTGTTGCGCAGAATGATGGACAAACCTGAGAAATTCAAGGTAAATTCAAGGAATCTGGATCTGAATCTGGACTTTGGCTTCAGCATCACGGCAAATGAAGGTAAGATCTGAGTTCCTGGCGTCGCATCTAGTGCAGCCAGTACTACAGGGGGTGCCTGTAGGGGTGAATGTCGCTGCGCAGCGTTTTTACTATGTACATTTGCTTCCATCTGCACGAGTAGCCAAATTCCAAGGATGCACAGACCAACAGAGACAAGATTACCCCTGATCTGCCTGAATTAAGCCTGAGTTTGGTTTTTTCTGGACACGGCAGCACACTCCGTGGCTTTCGGCAGCGTATCTACGCCTTGTCTGCCGAACGGAGACCAAAGAAAAGTTGATTGACGTCAAATTATCAAACATTCGCAGTTCTCCACATCATGTCGTAATCAGGAAGAATGAACAGTGGATTGAGCAGAATGTGGTTTCTTCAAGTCGTCAGAACACTCACGTTGGAATAAGTGGTCGACGGGGCGAGACTGGAGCTTTTGTAGGAGTTGGACATGCAAGGGTTTCGAACCTACACCCTTGAGCCCTAGCGACGAGTGCCATGACGCCCTGGACTAGACGACTGTTACCCAGATTATGGCGTCGGCGGCTCAAGTCACGACGGGTCTCCCTCAATTCGGCCAAGCACGAATACATGTGACCACCAACCTGTCTGGTGGGGCCCTCGTACGACTTGGGCGCTGCAAATCAGCGGCCGAACTCGAAGCTTGGTCCTCATTTGGCTCCTGGGCTGGCCTGACCGCAGGAGGGGGGATCGACGAATCAGCCCTGGAATGTGGCTGCTGAGGGCCGTAAAAGGCTGGATCTCGATTCACCACAGGTCTTTTTCCGTCGCTCTCCACCTGTCTGTCTGATTTCGACAGACAGTCTGTCAGGAGTACGCCAATTTCGGGGTGCTTCTTGAGGAAGTCGATGAACCCCTTGGTGTACCCATGGACAAAAGAATGGGCTGGTTCCCAGTTGTTGTGACTGGAATCAAAGCCCCTCCACTCACATAGAAATTCCCATTCGCCCTTTTCGTCACGTCTTGCTTCTAAAATCCTCTTGAGTTCGTCCTTCCCCCCTTTGATGACCCGATCGGACAAAAATTTCGAAGTCCAAAAAAGGGGTTTAACCCGATCCTTGGGGGAGGGGATCTCTCTCTTGAGGCGATCGCCCGAAACTTCAATTTCCCTGCTGACATCCACACGAATCCTCCACCTGTTCTCACCTAGACGCGCTGTAACAGCGAATGGCCCCTCCCACAAGGGAAGAAGCTTATCATCTCCGTCCAGGGTGGTTTTGGATTTTCGAAGCCAAACTCGATCATCGACTTCAAAATTGTGGGGGTTTTTTCGACCTTGATTCTGGACCCAAAGCCAGTCAGCTTGATGCTTATCGATTAATTTCGAGACAGTTTTTTCTGCTCGTTGGATTTCGTCCAAAAACAACGAAGCATCTTTACAAGGGCGAGGATTATTCAACGGCATGTTCCACCAACACTTCTTTCGTCCAAAGACAATTTCATTTGGAGAAAGGCCATGGTACAAAGGCGTGTTGTGGTACCGGCGAAGCAATGCGAAGAGAACTTTAAGCCAATGGAAGTCTTTCTCACTGGCGAGCTCCTTACGAAGCATATTTATTATAGAGCGGCCGGCTCTTTCGTCAGGCAGCGCTCGATGTGAGTGGATCTCGCATCTCAGGTGGTGGATTCCAAGGCGAGCACATAATTCCTTCCACCATTCGGAGGTGTACTCTTTGCCTGAGTCCGTAACCACCTCGGATGGGACGTCCCAACCTCCCATCCAGGTCTGCGCGCACCATTTGGCGGCAGCCTTGCCAGTCATTGACTCGATGTTGCAAGGCAACACCTGAATGTAGCCAGAATGACGGCATTGTATAAGGAGCACTCCATTGACCTTTTTGTTGGTCCAATGGCACTCTTCGTCGTCGAGTTCACCAAGATGGAAAAAATCACTGGTGACTCTGTTAAAGAGGCGCTCCGGAATAGGGTGTGGCCTCAGATGGCCGTGCTTCTTCGCGCTGGGGGGCGTCGAGACAGCACATTGGGCACATCCGGCGGCTACTTTCATACAATGAGTATATAGCCTTGAGCCGAACAACCTATGTTTAATCATCGACCATAATCTACGGCCATGTGCGTGGGGGGACTCCCATTTGTGCCACCAGTTTAACACTCGGGGGGCCAGGGCGTCTGGTACGCACAATTTACCCTCCATCCACAGCTTCCCCCCATCCAATGAATACTCAGAATAAATTCCATCCTTGTGAGCATCTTTGGATTTGAGATTCTCAAAGACCTCTTTAAACATGGAATCATGCAGATAATCGTTCGTCCAGTCACGGATGATAAGGGAATCTTTCGGCAGGGGTGGAGTTTTGGCCGGATCTCGACGCTTAATGCCCTGAATCAACCAAAATCCACTTACAGGTCGGGTATACTCGAACCGTTTCACACTCCCTGAGGAGGGATCGGTGACTTTCTCCACGACTTTCAGTGATTTGGTGATGATTTCATGAGCATGCGCCGGATCTGAGAAGGCCGTGATGTCATGACACGGTAATGCATGCCGTTTAACAGAGCATTGCATGCATTCACGTCGAATGAGCTTTTTTTCTTCCTGATCCCACTCGATTACGACGTGGCGGTCCTGCTCCGTACCATGGATGTTGGTACTTTGCAGCCCCTCTGAAGCGGGGTAAGCCCATCGGCTCAGAGCATCCGCTACCGTGTTGTGTTTTCCAGGCAAATACGACACATGGAGGTCAAACAAACTGAGAATTTCATGCCATCTGGCCCGTCGACCAGCTGGGCTCGCGACAGTATCAATGTGTTCAGTGGCCCAATACTCCAGAGATCGATGATCCGTTAGGACCTCGACTCGATTGGTGCCAAACCACGATTGGTACTTCTTCAGAGCGCAGATTATGGCATAAGTCTCTTGCTCACGCGGTGACCATTGCATCTGGCGTGGAGCTAGCTTCCGAGACCAAAATGCAAGAGGGTAATGATCACCTGTGGCTTCATCAACCTGTTCAAGGACAGCTCCGATCGCGTACCTAGAAGCGTCGGTTCTTATGTAGAAGGGTCGGTCAAATTTCGGCACATGCAACGTGGCGACTTCGCAGAGGGCCGCCTTCAAGTGATGGAAGGCCTCCTCGCACTCGTCAGTCCACTTGACACGAACCTTTGAACCTGCCTTGCCCGCATCTCTCCCTACCTTCAATAATTCAGTGAGGGGGGCAGCAAATTTGGCATAATTCGGCACAAAAGTGTGGTAAAAATTGCAACAACCCAGGAATCCTCTCAATTCCGTGATCGTCGCAGGGCGCTTCCACTTCTGAATAGCGACGAGCTTCCCTGGACTGGGTCGTCGGGTGCCATTCTCAAGGAGAGAACCACAAAATTCGACTGATTTCAAAAATAATTTTCCCTTCTTTGGCCCACAAATCAGCTGATTGGCATCAAGAATGTCCAAAACCTGGTTCAGCTGCTTTTCATGTAGGGCCACCAGCTCGGCTTCGGTCAGTCCCTCCCCCTCTGTCGCGATGATTATGTCATCTATGTACACACTCACGAAGGCACGAAGCTCAGGATGAGCTGTAAAAAGCACATCCTCCATCATTCTTTGAAAAAACGAAGGGGCGTTCTTCAGGCCCATGGGCATGACCGTCCACTGGACTGGGCCACATGGCGTGCACATACAGGTGAGAGGTCGGCTGTCCTCCCTCAACGGCATTTGGTGAAAGCCGTGACGGAGATCCAGCACAGAAAACAAACGACCTCTTGCCCTCTTGGCGATTTCCTCCTCAATGAGGGGCAGGGGGTGTGAATCCGCCTTGGTTTCGGCGTTGAGGTTGCAAAAATCAACAACCATTCGCCAACCATCAATAGTGTTCTGGTCTGCAGGCGGCGGCTTCGGGACTGTGAAGGGTGCACGGCACCACTCGCTGGTCATACAACCCTCAAGCCAACCAAATTCCCTGAGATTTCTCTCGATTATTTTTCTGAGTATCTCATGTTTCTGTCCATGGTTCTCATAAGGACGCTGTTTCTTCGCCTTGTACCCTTCACGAAGCTCGATGAAGGCTTCACCGAACTGCCCACGGACAGGGGGGTTTTTGATCAACTTCCCCGAAAGGGTTGTGTCCTTCCGTTCCTCAAAAATCTTGTCTCTTTTCTTGGAACACAACTCAGTGTCCACCTGATCGCCAGGAATTACTGTCGAAAAAACTTTGGCGATTTCTTCGGCCTTGGCAGGAAGAATCTTCTTACGGATGTCCCTAAAAAGGTCCGTATCAACTGCCTCTTGAAGATAGGTGGGTCGAGTGTCGACATTCCAGAGATTCTCTTCGTGATCCAGCTCCTCGAAAGGATCTATGAAAGCTTCCACACGGGGTTTTTCATAAAAAACTCTGAATTTGCGGCGCGAAGAAAATTTTTTTGTCGTCCGTGCGCCGTAGATTCTTTTGGATGTAGATCGTATTGGGGAAGAGGGAGACGAGGCGGATCCATTTGACGTTGGATCACCTTGGGCATCTGACGGACAAAAATCAGAAAAAATAGATTCATCATCAGTACCACGCTCAACCTCAGATTCAGACCCAACACAGGAATCAGTACTAGAATCAGCAGAATCAGAGTCAGAAAGCTTTCCATCCACCAGGAATGCAAGCGAACTCCAGGGCCGCTGTGGCAGGGGACCTGTGTCGTCCCTGGCATACAGCTTAGTCTTCCTGGGAAGTTCGATGTAATCTACACAAATGTCTTGCAATTCCTGAAACCAAGGCTTGTCGTCCCACAAGGGCACAACTAAAATCGCCTGGGTTTTATCTTGCTTGATTTTGTGGATGACCTGCTGGATTAAGTGAAACGGAGGATTAATCCATAACTTCTTGTCCCATTTATGGGTCCAAGCGTCGCGAAAGTGCTTGTCAAAGCGCTTGTTCTCGCGGTTAGCAAAGGCATCATACTGTGGCCAAAAGGAATGGTGTTCATAAAAATATTCACAAATTGTATCGCGCCATTTGTCGACAACTCTGTAGGATGAAGAGTGCCAGCGCGAAGGGCGTCGTGGCTGGGAGTCCCTACGAAGACATTCTAACTCTCGGGAGTAATCGGCACTCCCATTCACCTCTGCAATGGTGACATCTTCGCCAAACTTTGGTGTAACCTTTTGCTTCAAAAATTCTTCTGCACTTTTAAACCCTGCGTGCAAAAAACGAAATTCAGGACGCTCCAAGGGACCTGACTCCAGCAAAAAACAACGCCGATGACCTACGGGCGCCACCCTGTTCTTGCGAAGCCAAGGATGGCCCAAGTAAAGGTCATACTTTATGTCGGCACGATAGAAGTAGTCATCCTTAAGGATAACTTCCTCCACATTACCTTCTTCCCAAAGGTCTTGAGCAACCAAATGAGTTGATATATAACAACCGCGTTGCCCACCTGCGAGAGAATGTCCAGAAACTCCCTCGAGGGTAACAGGATGAGGCGAATCAAACACGCAGTCGTCAGGCAAAAAAGAATTGGATTGGAGATTTACCTCCGATCCATTGTCACACAAACAAGTGGCGAGGTGGAAATTGCCCTTGCAATCAGAGACCCACAGCTTTGTGACAAACTGACGGGCCCTGTGCTTGGACTGTACACCAACCTCGTCCACTACAACAGAAGGATCCGCTGCCGGATCCAAGGGAGAGGAGACAAGCGACCCTACATCAAGTAGTGGTCGAGAAGGAATCTGGGGATCATGCCTGAAATCGCCTGGGGAGGGGCGATTTTCGTGGCTCCCCTAGGCGTTCTGACCTCCAGTGGCTGCGTTAACATTATGGACACACCCTGATTCGTCGACCCACTCATCTTGGAGCGGATCATCTGCTGGATTCAAGGCATTTTCAACGTAATCTCGGTCCGCATCGGACACCTGATCTGCACCTGAGACCTGATCCACACGATGGTTGCCCTTTCCACGTCCACGGCCACGGCCGCCGGATGACGGGCCTCCACCCTCGCCACGCCCTCTGCCCTTACCAGAGGAAGGGGTTCCGAAGGATTTCCCTTACCTTTACCCTGGGATCCTAGAGCATTTCCCTTGTTTGCACCGGATTGAGGGGTTTGGCCTGGATTTCGATTTCCGCCTCCGGCGTTGCTATTGGGATTTTTCTGGCCGTTCGGCTGCCCACCGGAGCCGGATGGAGTCCGATTTCCTGTGCCTTGGGACCCGCCAGGGCCTCCAGGATTTTTGTTTCCACCGGAGGGGGTCGGATTCCCTTTTCCAGCCTTCCCACCGTGCACCTGTCTGTCATTCCTGTCTGAATTCTGCGAATTACTGATATTTTCACCAATCACCTTGTGATCGTAAGGAGACCATCGGTGATTATCAGTAGAATGCGTCTTAGCTCGGTTCGTAGAACCTAAAAGAAGGCAGATGCTACAGTGCTGCTGAACATTCCGGGTGTCATTCACCTTTTTGTTGCCCTTTTGGGCCCCATTTTGGGTGTTTTGCTGGGTATTCTTGTTTCCCCCAAGATCCTCATGGAAATTCTGGTTGGCGGCGTCGGCGAGCCGCTCAACCTCCTCCCAGAGTTCCTTCGGAGTGTACAAAAACACCCAGTTTTTGGCCCTCAGGCGATGGCCATGGAGGCTGACTCCCCTGTTGAGGACTTGGACAAACAAGTTCCGATCCTCGTGTTCATGAAACTTGATTTTCCACGTCTCCTCAGTGAATTTCACCTTGGAGAAGGACGTGGGGGAGCACTTTTGAAGTGCCTCCCTGACGGAAAACTTGTTGGCAGAGGCATCGAAGCCTTCCACCTCCGCCCACCAGGTCTTGACCTTTTCTTCGGACTGTTTGTTCCGAAGGGTGGCGGCAGTTTCTGAGGGGATCTTGTCAAAAATCAGACTTTTCAGCTCGGCACTAGAAAATTTTTCGCCTGAATGTTCAGCTTCTTCCACTAAATTCCAGAAGCGCTGTTTTTTGTCTTGCACTTCGTGCAAAATTAATCGCGAGAATGAAGGAAAATTCTTCAACCTTTGGTGGTAGTGGTCCTCTGGCAGCCGGGATCCAAGTACCTCCAACTGTTCCCACACCTCATCAAAGGTAAGGGGGGAACTTGTATCCTCGCGATCACTCCAAGTCCTGAGCCAAGTGTTGGCCGGCGCTCCCTCAAGGCAATCCAAGAGGGCCATCAGGAACTGATCATCTTGGAGTTTTTGAGTCTTAACCCACAGTTTAAATTCCCGTTGGAACTGAGGCCAACGTCGGGGGTTCCCATTATACTTCGGTTGCTTGGCAACCTGACGAAGTCGCAAGGAAGTAGGGTTAAGAAGCGAATCCAGCCCAACACCGGCCGTAATGGCAGACACCTTGGCGGCATCATTCGCCACACCAGCTCCGGCGAGGGTCTGGGCGAGCAACAGCTGGGCTAAGGTATTGGACTCAGCAGCAGGAGGGGCAGTACGGGAGGCAGTTCGCTTGGCATTCTGAGCCTCAGTCCTAGCCCTCGCCGTCCTACTCTCAGAACGAGAGATTTTAACCCTTTCCTTTAGCTTGGTCCTGCTGATCCTTGCATCGGTGGTCCTGGAGTCCACCGAAGGAGCAATTGAAAAAATTTCTGTCGCCTCCTCCGATGGCTCTGTTGCTTGTCCCACCGATGAGGCACCCTCAGACCGCATGTGCGTCTTGAAAAGATCTTTTATTCCCAGCGTTTGAATGATGAGGTGCATTTGATCTTTGAGCAATTGGAGCTCAGCGTCTCGCTGGAATCTGCAGGAGCAGTCGGCAGGACAGTACATGCCGTGTCCTGAAGGGCCTGAGCAGGCTGTCGGACCGCTGATTTCGGTGGTCCGCAGCCAGGAGTCCACTTGGGGAGCTCCTTCAGCCCTGATTTCCAGGCTTGCCTGCCTGGCCGCCTCTCAAGTTCCTTCCTCAACCGCGGCGGCTAGATCGTCACGGATGGAAACAGGGGGATGAGGGGCGGAGGGCCCGGGAACAGGTGCGCAGCCCTTCTCCTTCGGGAAGGGGCTTGCCTCCCAGATCTGCAAAAAAATGGCAAAAGAGTCATCTTCTTGAGAACGCCACCACATCCTGGTATTAATTTCGTCCTGAAGGAGGAAAAAATATTCCGTTAAAAAATCAGAGGCGATTCTTTCTTGTTCGATCAGCTTAGACGTGGCTAAGTAACAAAGGGCCTCAAGGGCCTCAAGGCTACGGGTCACTTCTGGGGACAAATGGTCGCCCCAGTGTGCCCAAGAGGCTGGTCGATTATAACTAGGTACCTCACATGGACCGCCCATCTCACTGTCATTCAGATCGGCGTGTATGGTCTCAAATGTTGGACATCCGTAAGGAATGTTGGTACCTGTCAGCTCCGTAAGCTCCACCGGAGCGTTGCCATCGTCGTAGGCCGGCGGATTCCAGCTGCTCGATCGCCAGTTTCGACTGGGATTGTGGTAATCTGGGTCCCCACAGCTGCTGATGTGCGCCCTTCTTGGGCAGCTTGGACTTGCGCAAGGCATTCCTCTCAAGGCCTCGTTCGCACAGCACGAAGGCAGTGTAATCGTTACTTCTCCAGAAGCGGCGGGGTCTACGGGGCCGTACTGGGGAGCGGGCTGTGGATGGGATGCCACTGAAGCAACATTCAGGTAGTCTCTGCTACCATGAAAGTGCTGCCCTAGGTCGTGGATGGTGCCGGAGGGCTCAGGGCCGCCAAGACCGGGGGGGCAGGCACGCGAGGAGTCGACCTGAACGCTGCTGTTGGGGGCAGAACCGGATACTCGGACACCAACGGAGGCAAGAGCGGCGACAACAGAGGCAAGATCCATGCTGCCTATTATCCGGCAAAAAATCCCAGTCTAAGAAGAAAATTGATGCGGATATTCCTAAGTACATCTGAGTGTCCATATCTATCTGAAAAGATTTATATAAATCCGATTGTGAAAAAATATTTGGCCGATCTGGCTCGCGCGCGCGCGTCAGCGGCAAATGGCGATTCCGGGTAAATGATCGGAACGCGGCGGATTTACGATGAATGGACCGCGGAATCAGATCCGGCACATCAGAAATATATAGGTCTGATCCTGAGACTGAGCTGCGGGGCGGCGATTCCGCCGAAGCAGAGAAAATGACCAAAATGTAGCCAATCTGGGGCAGATCTCTGAAAATCTGAGCAGATGGGGGTTAGCCGCACTTACAAGGGGTGACCGCCCCAATGACTGGAACGGTTAGGCCCCACACGGACTGACGGGACACCTTACCATGAATGGGTTTCACCAAAAATGGTTTGCTGGTTCGTGGAGCCTCACGGAAGTCCTCAATCCAAAAACGGGGGTGCACTGGATGGTGAGAGTACAAACAATTGAAACGGGCAAAATGGCTCACACAATGTTCGTAACCCCATGGGTGCCCCAAAACCATATCCCAAGGTAAATTCGGGACAAGGTACGGGGACACGCCATACTGGGCAACACGAGGAAGTGAAACACTACCATCCACAACCCCCGTAAATTGAATTTTGACGTCTATTTGCTCGTCCCCCCCTGGCAAAGGCGTCTCATTATCGGCTTGGAGTAGGCGCCTCCGTTGGGGGGATTCATATTTTTCGGAGAGTTGGTCTCCAAAAACATTGGGGTTGGCCAAAGCGACCGCTTGGCACCCAATAACCACCAAAACACGGAGGGCTTTGCGTTCTCCATTGGGCAAAACAACCTGAACGGAAAGTTCGGTTTGAATCTCACTAGTCACTATATGCCCCTTCATGACTCTCGATGGAACGAGAGCCACGGTAGTGTCACAGGGGTGCCCGAGGTTTTCTTCTTTCGAAGGGGGCGCCTCTGGGCACTCCTACCAACGTCCGCGCCCGTTCGGCGCTCCCTTGCCTCCTTTATTGCCCTTGCCGCCGCCACCCTTATAACCACCACCACCCTTATCACCACCGCCACCCTTATCGCCACCCTTAGTCTTACCACCTTTAGACTTACCCGCAATGTTCCAATGAGTGTCATTGCACGGAGAATTAGGCTTACACGTCCAAAGGGTGGTATTGGTGGCACCCTAATCAATCCAAGACATGTCCATCTCCGTTTGTTTACGTGTTTTCCAATGTTTGGAACACGGAACCCAAAAGGTAGGTGGCAGTTTAGCCCCGGGGTCGAGGGGTTTCTTCGCCGGAGGTTTAGAGTGACCCACGGCGTTGACGGAGGTGTCAGCGGGTTCGGAGGTGTCAGGGTCCGCCGTAGCCTCCGCATTAACCGCATTCACCGCGGTTTTATTGTGAGAAGGGCGATGAGTGTACGTCACTGTCGTCTTTTCTCCTTTATTGAGGCGTTCCAGAGCTTCCCTCTCCGATACGCTTTTATGGGCAAGGGCGTAGATTTCCGCAGGCTTCAAACGAGGCCTATGTTGCTCCACTTTCATAGTGTAGCCGCGTGTGTGAGGTGTGTTGTTGAGTTTCAAGATCCACTCCTGGAGAGCCGGGTCTTTGCAGTCAACTATCACCCCCTGCCCCGAATAGGAAACAATCTCAGGAACCGTAGTGCAAGCTTGAGCGCTATATTTCCTGAGTTCTTTTTCGAATGGGGCGCGACCCGGCGAAGGGTCAAGGCCACTAAAATCCACCACATAGCTGTCTGGGCTATTCTTAGCCTCTTGCTTGACGACCTTCTCCTTGATCCACGGGAGCTTGCTTAGGAGCTGCTCCCGGATCACGTGGGGACGAGTCTCATTGCTCAGAGGCAACAAACGTTGCCAACGAGCATAGAAATCTTCAAGGTCGATGAGGGTCACTTGCCCTTTAACCACCCTGGGGGTGAGGGCTCGCCACCTTTCATCAGCCCTTGAGGGGTCATACTCGTGGAAACGTTGTTCCAAAAAGTCCCACAACTCTTTGAGGGTGGGGGCCGTGCGTGTGTGGTGGGTGGCCTCGGCAACCCGGGCGTTGATGATCGCCTTTAGCCATGGGGGCAAGGTACTCAAAATCATTTTTGCCTCGTTGGCTTTTCGGTACATGGGATCACACCCCCCCAACCATTGTTGAAGCTTCTCCACCCACTCGTCGTAGCACTCTAGCTGCCCATTAAATTGCGGTTTAGGCATATCACTATCCTCCACCGCTTTGGTGTAACTATTTTGCACCATAGGCATTTGGTACGGGTGGTAAGCAGGGGGAGCTATGGTTGGGGGTGCACCTCCACTTGCACTTGGTGCAACCTTCACTGGAGAGACTGTACACGTATCCGTAGGATGAGAGGGCGTGTACGAAGGTTTCCCAGGGGAAGTTAAAACATTTTTCGTGAGGGGATTAATGTTCCCCAACGAAGAGGTGTTCTCCTCTTCATTGGCCCACGGGGCCGTAGGCTCCGTGGGGTGTTCTTCGCCCTTAGGCGTCGCCCTCCACTCGGGAACAGCACGTTCCTTCTGCTTTTCGGCGATTCCCCTCCACGATGTAGGTTCTTGGGGGTGGGGGTGTTCGTGGTGTTCTTCCCCCCCCCTCGGCCACCCCGAATCCGGACAAGCGTTCGGATGGTAGATGCAATCGTGGGATGGGTGGACGGAGAAAGGAAGGACACACCCACCACCGGATGAACCGGATGGCGCGCCCATGGGTGCCGTAGGCGCCGCCGGTGTAGGATCAGGAACGGGCGGAGGCGCCGATGGCCGGGGTAGGACCACCGTAACGGGTTCCGCAGGCGTGGAGTACCAGTGGTCCCACGCATCGATCCTAGATGCAACGGCGGCGTAACGTGTAGCGAGCGACTCCACTGCGCTAAAGCACTTAGCCGTGTTGCCGTTGGGCATCTTAAGATGATCTGCCACGCTAGCCTCCACCACCTTAGAATCCCGGCGGTAGCCCTGAACCGCCGCGTCAAATTTAGCCAATGTAGACAAGATTTGGGTCATCCGGTCCCCGTAGGACTGACTGATGCCCACGGTAGAGGCTACTGCCTGAGAAAGTTCCTGATGGGATCGCTGCAACTCCAGATTCTGAGTTCGCAGGTCCTTCACCTGTGCCATCAGAGATTGGATGCACGTTTCGTAGTGCACCACACACCGGGGACAGCCAAGGGTGTGCTGTAGGTCTTCCTCCCCCCGTGTAGGAGTGGGGCCCCCAGAATGTCGAAAGGATGGACCCCCCCCTCCACGAGGAGGAGATGACCCACCACCGCCCCCCCCAGCAGCCCCCCCTGCCACGGAGGGACCAGAGGGCCCCCCCGCAGGGCGAGACGGGGGTGCGGGGCGCGCAGCAACAGGTGCTGGCGCCTCCCCACTAGAGGGATGCCCCCCCCCCGAACCCCCACCACTAGATGGCCGAACAAGGTGCGGGATTCCTTGCACGTGCTCGATGTAAGCCACCTGGCGGTGGCGGGGTGACGGCGGAGGGGGAACATGACCAACAGTATTCGGTCGCGGCGGTGGGGGTGGGGAATCGTCCACCACAATATACTGTGGTGACTCATGAACCACCATAGGTGATCGAGTTCTCGGATGGGAAGCAAAAACAGGCTCCGATCCCGTTGCAACCTCTGGATCCCCCCCCCAAATGGGCAGTTGGGGGTCCTCCGTAGGAGATGTATTTCCCGGGGGAGAGACCAAATTTATTGGGAGGGTTGCTGAACCTCCCTCGGCCGGATTCCCTCCCCCCCAGCACAGATTGTTGACCTTCGGCATTGCCGGAGAATCATCCATTAGGGATGGACGATCTTTCGTGCCACTCATAGGCACTGGAGATGTAGTACCGGCCCGGTCCTCCGTAGGCTCCGGAGATTCCACGACAAGGCACGGGCGGTTTTTGACGCCGCTCATAGGCACCGGAGACTCTTCCACTGCAATGAACTGAGGGGCCGGAGAGTCCTCCACCGTGATGTAGTGGGGGGCCGGGGATTCTTCCACCAGCATGGGGCGATCCCTGGTCCCTGACATAGGTTCAGGAGGTGCAGGCGACGAGGCAACGGAAATAGGGGAATGATGGAGTTCATGACGTTCCAACACTCCAATCTCCTCCTCCTCATCGTCGTTCCCCTGCTCCACCGCCAGGGGGAACCACTGGTCACACTCATCCTCCTCGATTTGCGTGGGGGATTCCTCGATGATCGTAGGATTTAGCCTGGATCCGCTCGGGGGATTGGGATACGCTCCCAAGGCAGGAGATTCCTCCACCAGGGAGGGAAACCGCCGCGATCCACTCATTGGAGTGGGCGACGATTCCACCACAGTGGGGTTCTGCCTAGTCCCCAACAGGGCTTGCTGGATCAGGGCCACCGCCTCTCGAGCCAGACCCAGATGGCCATTGGGATCAGGCGTGAGCGCGAGGACTCGACGCTTTTCAGCGTCCAGTTGGTCAACAATGGGGCTGATGGGCCCTGCCGCAAACAGGTTTTTTCTGAACTGAGGCTCTGGCAACCCCCCTAGCGACGGAGGAGTGCCAGAGTCGACCACGATAGGCCCCATTGGCGAAGCCATCGTACCCCAGTCGGCAGCGCGTGAGGGCGCAGCGTTCGTACGCTCGATCACCCCAGTAGATAGGTCGATTACTGCCCGATTCTCGGCGCTAGTAACGGTTCCCGAGCCCATAATAGGCGATTGTGGTCCTCTTATCGCTCTCTGAGGGTGGTCGTCTATTTCCCCCCCAACCATCCCAGGTACACCAGCTGGATTTCGAGGATGGGGGGCCCCGATGGGAACATTCGGGGATTTCGAAAACTTAGGATTTGTAGCCACTTGGGGCTTGGCCCGTTTTTGCGGCCCCTGCCCGGTCGATGGGGTCAGGGCCGAGGAGGTCCTGAGGGTGGGGACCTGGACACCCTCAGCTATCCCTCCCGGGGAAGAGATTTTAATTTGAATTTGGAGTAAGAAAAAGTGCTTTTCCAATGCTTTGAGGCATACTCTAGTTGTATTAGAGATGCACTGAGCATCCATGCATTTTTATCTTAGTATTGGTCCCACCAAAAGTGGTGATAACACATCTTGACCTATGGAACCAAACACCCAAGCAGGATATGGAGTGGACCCCTTAATCCCCTTTCATTGTGAAGCAAATCATCTTTTCCTGAGTTGACTGAGAACTGACATAACCAAGGCAGAGCCTATGAATTCATCTATGTTTTTCCATGAATTCCTAGCTATCCTAGTGGTATGCACCCTAGGGGGCTGGGCACCTCTTTTTGAGAGGTCCTGGGTTCAATTCCTGGTCAGCCTAGCTAAGTAGGAAGATCCCATGTGACATGGCAGTGACCTCATCGCCACATGCCCTGCCACCTCAGCACATATGGGACCCCAAACAAAGAGTGCACATCTCCTGAGATGACACTATGGAGATAGAGTGACCATGGGGCAGTTTTCTAACTCTTTTCCAAAGCATTTCAGCTATCTTTGTGAACATGCATTCATTTGTGACCTGAGTTGCAGTTTCTGTGAATATCCAATCATCTTTCACTGTTTACACTGCAGCCCTTCATGCTTTGATCCTGAATTCTCTTCTCCTTGCACACTTCTGGCTTGGGCTACCCTGGATTGACTTGGATTCACTGTACTTCAACAAACAAAAGCTTTTCATCTCCAAAAACAAGCACCAGGACACCCTACAGCAACAGCAAGCAGCAGGAGAAGCAAAAACACAGTGCTGAAACCACTATAAACTTTTTTGGTAGCAAGAGGCAGCCTGTCTCTGCCCACCGACAGCAACCCCGTGCCGTACATCCAGTGCGCCGAGTACGGGCAAATATAAGCAGAAGGGTGAAAGAAGATGGATCCAAGAAAGGAGGACGCCGACGCGAAGACAGCGCCAGCGCCTGAGGCACCGGCAAGGCCGGCACCTGGAGCTGTACCTTCCGCGGAGCCCTTACATGGGCCAGTGGATGCGGCTGAGGACTCCCTGGATGGACTCCAGACGGCCTTCGGGGCCCTGTCCGTCAAAGAGGTGGTGGCTCAGCCTGCAAAGAGGAAGAGAGAGAGCGAGAAGGATGCTGGAGACGAAGCAGACGAAGGAGAGGAGCAAGGGCAAGACCTGAGGAATGTCCCTGCCTTCGAAGGCGCACCAAGCGCTTCTGGCCTCCACGCATCACCCTCTCCTATGACCACCACACTCCCAGCCGCTGCAACATCCACTTCCACAACCAACCCGCCTATGGCAGAGGGCACAGGCTTTACTGGCATGCCTCACTACCCCGCCTATGGTATCGGCCCACCTACCACTGCGCTCCATGAGGCAACTACTGCCAGTGAGCTGGTGGCTAGCAGCTCTGCGCCGCGATGGTATGCGGCTGAATATCCCCATCCACTACCCGCTACTTGAACCTATGTGGATGTTCCCCGGTATGCACCTGGCTATGCAACCTTGAGTGGGTTGAGGAGAGGACCGGAATCTCTTGGTGGCAGGATTAGAGGATCGGGAAGATCCTCCAACAGGTCCCTGACGCGGTCGGAGATCAACGAGGTGCTCCGAGGAGCCACTTCAAAAATCGTGGGCGACCTCACGCAAGAGATCCGTGAGAAGCTGGAGCCCCTGATGATCCCGCCCCAAGCGTCACCTATCTCGGTGGGAATGTCACCCCACCGAGTACAGGCCAATCACCTGGCGGCAGGGTTGACAAATACCCTGGGGAGCCTGAGGAGCAGACCGATGCCGACGCCCGCAGCTATACCGAGAAGTCCCTTCGTGCCGAGAACGGCCCAGCCGCCTTACAGCCACGTGACGAACTCGACGAGGGCCGAGCTGGACCGGCTGGGGCTGACAGCCTTGAGGGCTATGGTGGACGTGGAGCCTTATGGCTCCAGTGATCTAGGCGGAGACCCCTCCGACGATGAGCCGCCGTCGATGGAGTCTTCTTCGCCCTCAGATGACGAAGACCCGGAGGACCCCGAGGACCCAAGGGGTAAGAAGAAGAAGAAGAAGAAGAAGAAGACCCGACGCCCTGAGGGACGCAGGTCTCAGGAGGCGAAGGCGATTGCCACCTCCAAGATCGTGGTGAACCTGCCTGAGTTCGCTGAGAATTTTGGCCGGTTCCTACGACTGACCGGCCAAACCCACGCTAGTGGGCGAGTGAAGTGCGATCTGCTCCTGCAGTGCTGCAAGACCAAGTACCTGGAGAAGCAGGTCAGGCAGATCGTGACTAACTCCGCCACCTTTGCCGATGTATTGGTTGCCCTGGAGAGGCAGTACCCGACCTACGAAACCGACCTCTCCATCAGGGCCGAGATCCAGAACCTACCCGTGCTGCCCAACAACCCCAAGCCTGGCAGGGTATCTGAGCTGTTGGCTGATCTGGATCACTGGGCTGGAGGACTGACGCCCGGCTCCTACAGCAGCGACGACCTGCTATTTTGGTTGGTGGCCAAGCTCCCTCGAGAGCTATGGGACGAGTGCCGTTCGACGGCGGAGCGCAAGGCTAGATCCCTCCGCTACGAGGATCTATGCGTGCTACTCCTGGAGCTGGCGCTGGAGAAGGAGAGCGACCAGCACTTGAACAACTACCGTCCTGGTGGTGGAGGTTCTGGAGGCCATGGCAAAGGGTACCAAGGGTCCCGACCTGGGCAGGGGACTACCCCCAAACACGCCCACGCCCGCATCATGGAGAACGTGAAGGAGCTATTCTGGTGTGATGCCAGGGACGAGCAGGGCCACCTGCAGCACGCCCCTGACTGCGAGCAGCGAGACTGCTTCGTAGTCCAGGGGAAGCAGCAGGAAAAGAACACCGGCGCCAAAGCAAAGCTGCCGGATCATTACCGGTGCACCATCACGTGTGCATTCTGCGGTAAGCGGAAGCACTACGAGGATGAGTGCTACCATAAGCAACGCCTATTGGCGAAGCTTAAGGGTGAAGATCCTGGCAAAGGCTCAGGCAAAGGCTGAGGCAAAGGCAAAGGCAACGACTCCGGCAAGGGCAAGTCGAAAGGACGTGGTCAAGGGCAAGACAAGGCTCAAGGTGGACGAGGAGGAGGCGCTAACCGCCAGCCCGACAACAAGAACAAGGACAAGAACGGAGGCAACCCGGACCCTAATCCAGGGGGGAACTCCGAGCCCTCTGCAGGGCAGTCTGGACCTACCACACGCTCACAAACGCAGGCCCAGCAAGAACAAGGAGCCAAGCGTGAGCATGAAGGTGGTGATGACGGCAACGCTAAGAAGAGGAGCCGTTTCATGAGGATGGCCCGCAAATTGCAGAACAAGGGGTTCGAGGTGACCTGTCCCGCGGAGTTCTGACGGGGACGCTCTGGTGGCACCCAAGACCTGGTGTTTTGGGTACGTATCCGACTAGGGGGACGCGAATACCTGGGGGTATTGGACACTGGCGCCACCATATCTATAGTGGCCAAGAAAATTTTACCTTGTGGGAGCCTGAAGAACACCATGACCACCGCTGCTATACGCATGGGGGATGGACATGTGGTGCACAGCTGCGGGGACTGTGAAGTGGAGGTACCTATGGGCTCACGGACTATCGCCCATCGGTTCTATGTGATGGACACTGAGGCCTTCGACTTTGTACTGGGGACTGACTTCTTCGTACAGCACCCCCAGATACAATCCCTGACGCTGCAAGCGCCCTACCTCCTCTACGTGGACCACGGCAGTGGCAGAGAGTCTGTGCCACTGGAGCAGTCGGAACATACCTCGAGTTACCTGAGACTATCGAAGGAGGAGCCCTCGAACATGATGGCGGCCTCCAAAACTGAGGACTATCAACTATTGGGGGAAGTCCTAGACCAAGGTCTGAAGGAGTTGGGTTACTCTCGAGAAGACCTGAGTGTGGAGTTGTTCGCCAGCGACAAGCAGCATGTACTGGACCTATACTGCAGCAAGGGGAAGAACTGCAGTTACAAATTTTACTGGCCCTCTTTCGGGATGGCCTACGGGAACCCCAGGTTCAGTGAACTGGGGAAGGTGCTGACCAAGGTGGCCTTGGAACGTTCCCGTATGGTCCTGTGTTCCCCCGATTGGGGAGCCCATGGGGGCAACGAGTACTGGCGAAACCTCCTGGACAGGCTGACTTTCAGCTCTGTTCGTTTGCCTGATGAGGCCATCTACGTGCCTCTGGGACGTAAGACGCCTATTGGGAAGCCCGGATGGGGGAGTATGCTTAGCGTGGTGGACGGAGGTCTTACCTCCATTCCCTCGGAAGACCTGGACCCGACTCTGGTCCAGGCTATACAACGAGAAAGCGATGGACTCGCCTTGGGTGACTTGAAGGATCGCCTACGACCTCAAGATGCTGTTGAGACTACACCCGGAGGAGATGAGTACGTCGTGACTGACACCAACGCCCCCAACTCTCCCTGTCATGTACGTGTTCCTGATGGAGTCTCTGAGTGTGGACTATCTGAGCTACCCAGCTCTATCCACTCAGAAGACGAGACTGAGCACGACGCCTTCTTCGTGCAGACCTGTGTGGAGGAAGTGGAGAACGCCGAGTACGTCGCCCCACTGAAACCCCTACTCTCCATGAGGGTGGAAGACCCCGTGGACGAGGAGCTGGACCCTCGATCCAGGCTCAGGGAGTATGTGGATTCCAAGAGGAAGTTGGTGGCGAAAAAGCTATGCTACGCGAAGCCTACCCGCAGCTCATGGCCACTGAAGCAAGGACGTATGGGAGACCTATCCCAATTGAAGGAGGACCTCGAACAGAAGATCACCACCTGGCAAAGGGAGGTAGATCTTAAGCTCATGAAGAGCGTGTGGGGCGCCCATGTGAGGACCCCAGAGGAGGACGACCTCTCGGAGGAATGTGTATGTGAACCCCCTCGAGCGTGCCTATGCTGCCATCGTCCACCGGAGATGGTTGAACAAGACCTTCTGTATGCCTACCAAGGGCTGAAGGACACTACCGCGGGCGAAGAGTCGGTGGAGGACCACCTCCCGACGTCTATTACTCAGGGGGCAAGCAACGTACACTCTGACGAGGACATGGAGGACAAGATCAAGATACTGGACCCGCGGGTACAGAAGCTTATAAGGACCTATCTGGAGGTGTTCGGAGAACTACCCCCTCCAGCCTCATGTGACAAGCTGGTACAGATGGACCTCAAGCTGAAACCCGAGTTCGTGGGTCACAAGATCCGGAGGAGACCCTATCCAGCTCGTAAAGAGCAGGCCGACGAGATTGAGCGACAGATACAAGAATGTATCGACGCTGGCCTAGTCCTGGAGTACAAGGACGGGGACTACCCCCTACACTGCAGCCCCTGTTTCCTGGTGGCTAAACCTGGGTCTACAGCCAAACGGCTGGTAGTGGACTACGGAGAGCTGAACAAGAAGACGCTGAACCACTCAGGGTCCATTCCCAATATGGAGTCTACCCTGGAGAAGATAGCCTCCTGCCGCTACAAGACCAAGATGGACAAGCGTAGCGGATTCTGGCAAGTGGACCTGACGCCCAACGCACAGGAACTACTGGCCTTCATCACCCCTCAGGGGAGGGTGTTCAAGTGGAAGGTCATGCCGTTTGGCGTGGCTAACGCACCCGCTCTATTCCAAGAGCTGATGAACAAGATCTTGTCCATCCTACGAAGGAGACCTAAGGTGCAGGAGCTCATATCCCGTGGTGCCCAGATGGAGGCTCACATCGACGATGTATGCCTCGGGACCAATACCCAGGAGGATCACCTAATCCTCTTGGGTGAGTTCTTTGCGGTCTGCCAGGAGAACCACACACGACTCAAGCTGGAGAAGTGTGAGTTCATGCAGGAGACCATGCAGTACCTGGGGTTTGACGTTGGCTATGGGTGGTGGACCCCAGCGGCCTCTAAGGCCAAACCCCTGATGGACGCCAAGGTACGACACGAAGACCCCAAGAAAGGACTTCATGATGTACGCAGTTTCATTCGGGCGTGCAACTTCTATCGCCGCCACATCAAGAACTTCACCTACACCAGCGCCGTTCTGACGGACTTGATCAAGAAGAGTACTACTTGGCGCTGGGGCCCACAAGAGCAACAAGCGTTTGACGAGCTCAAAGACAAGGTAGCCAACGCTAAGTGCTTGGGCGTGCCTAGGGCACAACGGGAGATTATCCTGGTGACCGACGCCAGCAATGTGGGCGGTGGTGGAACGTTGTTCCAATGGCAAGCACTAGAGAAGGAGGAGTTCGACTTGGCCATTTCCCAATGGGGGACGGAAGGTCTCAACCGACATGGAACCCTCAAGCACAGCTACCCTGACGACAAGTGGGTCCTAGTACCTCTGGGCCACTGGAACTGGAAGTGGAACCAGGCCAGGGGGAACTACTCCACCTATGAGCAGGAATTGCTCGCGGGTATGCTGGTGCTATCCTCACAAGCGCGACTGTTGGGGAGTAACCCTGTGGTCTGGCTATGCGACCAAGAACCGGTCCGCAGTTTCCAGAAGGGTCCCCCACCTGAGAAGGCCAAGCTACGGCGCTGGGTGACCTACCTCAGTCAACTACGGCTGACGGTACACCATATCCAGGGAGTGAAGAACGAGTGTGCCGACTACATCAGCCGCAACAACTTCGACGCCCTGATTGGTGCCCGGTCTGAAGCGCTGGCTAAGGAGGCGTTCAGCCGTATGGAGGTCCACTTGGACCTCAACATGACGATGATACGCCCCCTGGATGGACTCCAACAATCGGAGTACCTGAAGGAGTTCATTGATATCTACAAGCGCCTGGAGAAACGCCTTGAACCCCTCCTGGTCAACCAAGACCAGTGGAAGAGGGACAAGAGCTACCTATGGCACGAGGACCGTATTGTGGTGCCTAGTGACCGAGTCCCAGCGCTGCTGAAGTGGACCCATGAGTCCAGTGGTCATGTGGGTGCTGACCGTACCCTGAGGCTGTTCAAGCAGTGGTTCCACACTACGTGGACAGACGACCAACTGCGGAAAACCCTCCAGCCAATCGTGGACAAGTGCCCGTGCAGGTCCTATAAACCAGGGGATATCAGGGACAGAGGTCTCTACTCGACCCTGCTCATCCCTCACTGTGCTAACAGTGTGCTATACGTGGACTACACGGAGATGCCGAAGTTCGGGGGCTATGACTTCGCCCTCGTGGTAACCTGTGGGTTGACCAGGTTTACCAGGGTGTTCCCATGTACCAAGCACATTACCGGGGAGGAGACTATCAAGATACTCCTGGAGGAGTGGTTTTGTGTCTATGGGGCGCCCAAGGAGATCAACTCTGATGAGGACGTACGAGTACGCTCAGATACTGGCTGGTACAAGAGGGTCCTGAGATCCCTCAATGTCCAGGTGTCTACGGGGATTCCCTACTCTCGCACGAGCAACCCCCTATGTGAGCGACAGATTCGTGTCCTCAAGGAGAATGTCAGGATATGGTGCAAAACTGAACGCACCAGAGACTGGGTGAGACTACTCCCCGTCATATCCTTGATGATGAACTCCCAAGAGAGTTCAGCTACTGGCTACTCGCCCAATGAGCTATTCCTGGGGCGCCCGGCATGGTTCCTACATGCCCCCTATCCAGAGGATACCCATTCTTCTGTGGGTGAATGGGTCCAAGAGCAACAAGCGAAGGTGGACAAGGCCAAGGCTATGCTCCAGAGAGTGAGGGAGCGTCAGTGGAACAAGAAGAACAAGCACCGAGTACCGGCCACCTACCAAGAGGGGGACTGGGTGCTGGTGCACCACAGTCGACTACCCGCCTGGCCACGCTCTACCAGCGATGACCCATACTTCGGGCCGTACAAGATTCTATCAGTGGATGGACACCGTATCACCGTGCGGTCTTCTCCCCGTCTAGGGGGGACCCTGGTGTGCGCTGCTCAACACCTGAAGCGCTACTATGATCCTGAAGACCTCTGTGGGGAGGAGTGGGAGCTGAACGACGAGGAAATTGCCGCTCTGGACCTACAAGGGGCAGCCAGCCCTATGGAAGTTGAAGGTGAACTCCCCGACATGAACGCCGAGGAGATGGCTAGGGAGGGCTTCTACCTGGTGAAGTCTGTCCTACGCCACCGCTATCGCCAGGGTCGGCGCTTCCTCACCCTCTGGGAAGGGTTTGGAGTCGAAGAGGCCACCTGGGAGCCCTTCTCTGCATTTGTTCTACCTGAGGGACGCCTAAACTCAGTTCTGGTTGACTACTTGTCCCAGAACAACCTTGGTGAGTTGCTGAGGCTCGCTGAGACGCTTGCCTCCAAGACTAAAGCTAGGGACTGAACCTTACCCTTACCTGCCAAAGCGTATGTGTGAGTGTGCTAGTCCTAAGGTCCTGAGAGCAAGCCGCAGAAGTGGTGTCCTAATTATACCCAAGTCTGCTCGCTTGCTAAACCTGGAGGGTTGGCTTATTGATGCCACGGGGTACGCCCCGGGTCTCCCCTCCCCTAAGCGCCCAATTTCTGTGCTGGGGCAAAACCTTTGGAAAATACCCAGCGTACTAATCCAGGTATTGTTTTCCCTACCTATCTGTCTACTACAGGGAGGGGTGGCCAAAAGCTATGAAGGCATGAAAACGCCGTTTTGCTAAATGGCCAAAACACTGACCTAACCAATGCCACAGCCCACCAACCCTGCTAAAATTGCAGGAAACGGGTGGGACAGTGACACACGCACTACAGGTCCTACACACCCTACAGTGGCACCATCCTGGTGGGCGAGCACTGCGCAACTGGCTCATTCCCCCCCTCTGGACTACCACTCCTACACGCACACTCTACTGGGCGTTGCGAAAACAAAGGTGTCGTGGGTCCTAGCGACCCTCCTGTGAAATGACAAGAGAACACAGCGCTGCTAAGCAACTGTGGCCTAACAGGGGACGCCACAACGCGTTTCCCCTGCTAAGGCTTGGAGGGAAGGAGTGCTCTTGCGTGCACGGCGCAGATGTCGATGGAGTCGGACTCCCTGCTCTGCCACAGGCAGAGGGGAGTTACTTGTTTGTGTGAGCTGCGCCCTTGTTTAGCAGGGCATGAAAGAAAAATGGTATGCTGCTGCACCAATCACCCTACCGGCCCACCTGTAAAGCAAAGGCAAATGAAGGGGCGTTTGCGGCGGAGGAACCAAGCCACTCTCCACGTATTATACGCTTCTCAGAGTGACCTATAATACACTGTCCGCAATCGGAGATTCAGCTACCCCTGTCAAGCAGGCAAGCGTTAAGGGACTCCTCAGGTTCTCTTAAAGAACGTACCGAGGAGCCCCTGGGTAGCCTAAACAAGGTTTACCGTGCGCACTTCGCGTGGCCTACCCTTTAATGCGTGTGTGCATGCGCGAGTATGCACGAACGTTTTGGGCAAACCTGCCCATCTCAGCACCAATCACGACTCCACCAGGGGGTGGCCCCGCCAGGGCTTACTCACCTTACCTACCGCTGGAGAGAGAGAGCAAGTGAGGGGCGCACGCGAAGAACGTTGCTATGCACTTGTGTGTATGTCTAATCACCCTGATCTGACCACTAATCATCTGCAATCTTTCTAATCAATCCCTCTATCGCGTCCTATCGTTGTTAGCGCTGCTACAAGACTGGTTCACGGAGACACGAGACGAGCAATGTGTATGCGGCATGCGAGACGAGCATACCTGTAGTTTATACCTGATTCGTTGAAGTCTTTTTCGTTGGTTTTCGAATTCTTGAATTTTCGATACTTCTATTAGTGTGGGTGGAATCTGTATGTTTATTTATTAATGTGTGTCTCGTCATTTTCAAGACTACGTGAGACATACGTTTATAATTCCATTATTTCTCCATTTTCCGGCGCTTCGCTAGGAGCCGCTCCTGCGCGCCGCCATTTTATGCGTATGAATTTCTGGATTTAAAAAATCCAGAGATGACTATAATTTTTATAAAAATGTGCTTCTGATGCACAATTGGATTCTGCTCAGGTGTGTCGTTTCAGAAAAATTCTAGGCCGTCATTTGACGGATTTTGGTGTCGTCGCTTCGTTTTTGCGTGGATTCGTCCATAATTCTCCCATTCCTGCCTCTGCAGATACCCACGCGCAGCCTCGCTGAGTAGGCCGTGTTCGGGCCGAAACGCAGGTGCCTGGAGAGACTGAGCAGAACCAAGACCCCACCAAGGGGCAATTTAATTTTTTTGACGACTCCCTTCGCCCTAAGACAGGTCACAGGTCGCCAGCAGGTTTACGAGAACCCATGCGAGTGTGTATATTGTGTCTTGCGTTGGGTTTGTGTCGACGCTGTGTCTTGGAGGGAGGGATGCATATGCACATGTCTTGGCATGCTCCCATACTAACCCAACCAAGCCACAGGAGCCCCGGCAGCGCCATGAGCGCTGAGTCTTCTGTAGGAAATGTTACAAACAGTGCAGCAAAAGAGCGCCAGCCATGGTGAGCGCCCATTTTTCTGTGTGAGGGAAGCTATAGGTATTTTGAAGTAGGTGTGGAAACCAAGGAAAGGCCAAGAAAAAATCCCTTTTTCCTAAAATGCGACAGTGGTGGCCACCACAGCACAAGGGGGGAGTAAGAAAAAGTGCTTTTCCAATGCTTTGAGGCATACTCTAGTTGTATTAGAGATGCACTGAGCATCCATGCATTTTTATCTTAGTATTGGTCCCACCAAAAGTGGTGATAACACATTTTGACCTATGGAACCAAACACCCAACCAGGATATGGAGTGGACCCCTTAATCCCCTTTCATTGTGAAGCAAATCATCTTTTCCTGAGTTGACTGAGAACTGACATAACCAAGGCAGAGCCTATGAATTTATCTATGTTTTTCCATGAATTCTTAGCTATCCTAGTGGTATGCACCCTAGGGGGCTGGGCACCTCTTTTTGAGAGGTCCTGGGTTCAATTCCTGGTCAGCCTAGCTAAGTAGGAAGATCCCATGTGACATGGCAGTGACCTCATCGCCACATGCCCTGCCACCTCAGCACATATGGGACCCAAAACAAAGAGTGCACATGTCCTGAGATGGCACTATGGAGATAGAGTGACCATGGGGCAGTTTTCTAACTCTTTTCCAAAACATTTCAGCTATCTTTGTGAATATGCATTCATTTGTGACCTGAGTTGCAGTTTCTGTGAATATCCAATTATCTTTCACTGTTTACACTGCAGCCCTTCATGCTTTGATCCTGAATTCTCTTCTCCTTGCACACTTCTGGCTTGGGCTATCCTGGATTGACTTGGATTTACTGTACTTCAACAAACAAAAGCTTTTCATCTCCAAAAACAAGCAGCAGGACACCCTACAGCAACAGCAAGCAGCAGGAGAAGCAAAAACACAGTGCTGAAACCACTATAAACTTTTCTTTTGGTCCACGATGTCTTGGACCGATCGCTTTCCGCGATGCCAAACGCCCAACAGAGACGAAAAATTTTCGCCTCTGCTACCATGAAACCAGACCGGGTGGTCAGGAGCAGAGGTCGCAGTGGCATGGGCAGCAACATTGCTTGGCACCGAAGACATAACGATAGTGTTTACTGAATAGTATCCTGCAAACAGATATGGTACACATAGCCAATGAAATACCTGATATGCACATATGAGAAATCCACCCTATCATCCACTAATTGATATAACTACTAAACATCCAAGATTGCCTTATCTATCCCACATCCTATGTTCCTAACAAGGAAATGGAATATGATATACCCTATCCCACATATATCCCATATATAGGGCCAAATAATGCTCCCTTAGGGGTAAAATGCCAGGGTAGGGTTGTGACCTGCTTCATCCCTATTAAAGTGTCTGCCTAAGTTTTTCGGGGCGGAGAAAACCAAGGACATGCGTCCGCTGGCCTTGCAAAACGTGCTGATAAAGTGGGTGACAACTACTATTATCGTCCAGCTCGCAGACGTTTTTCCGCAGATTATTCCGAGGGAACAGAAAGGGTTTGTCCCGGGACGACACATGATTGATCATTTGATGTTTGCTCGCTCGGAGTGGGAGGCACACCCAGACCAAATAATGGTAGCCATCAATTTTCGGAAGGCCTACGACTCGGTAACGTTTCCCATGTTGAAAGTATCACTGCTGTACGTGGGCCTGCCGGTGGCATATGTAAGTGTGCTGATGTCAGTGATGTCAGGGCCAGTAATGTTTTGTGTACGGAAGGGGTTTGTGCCGGGTGAAGTGCTGAGGCCGCAGTCAGGCATTCGTCAAGGGGACCCCTTGTCCCCGCTGCTTTTTGATGTGGTCACAATCTTTCTCATTTATGATTTTAAACGGTTGCATGTGACCGTACGGATTCTGATGTACGCAGACGATATTCTGCTTTGTAGCCCGGGTCGGCGGGAGTCACAGGTGTCGGACCTGCGTGCCTTGATCTACTGTCTGCAGGTTTTTGGGTATTTCTCGGGATTGCGGGTCAACTTTGAAATAACGTATGCAGTAGTGAAAATTTCAGATCCGGACGTGCCACAGCCCAAGGCAGTGGGGGTCATAACAGTGAAGCCGTACGTGAAGTATTTAGGAGCGTTGGTGGGCAACCTCACAGTGGCGGCCTGTTATGCGCCGGTACTCGCCAAAATGTTGTCGCGCGCGCGCACTGTGGCGTCACTGTCCCTGGGCATGGCAGAGCGGGCATACCTCTTCGCCTCCTGGGTGGCACCGGTGGTATACCTCACAGCACGGGCGTATGCCCCGACAGAGCACGTCATCTCCCAGCTAAATATGATACACCGGGTGGCCCTCGATCTAACCACCTGGCACCTGACCATGCCTATACTCGCGCTGCCGGTGACGGAGGGGGGGTTTGGGCAGGCGGGGCTGGGGGTGTACGCGCAGTGGGTGCACAGCCAGGCATTCGTGCAGGTGGTGGTGCGACCGGCGTCCATCGAGAAGGTGCATGCGGACCCCTTTCACAGGTGGGCGAGTGGGAAAGGTCTGGTGCTGGACCCTCTATTCCTCCCATACCTACAGCTGGCTCCCATTCCACTGTCGAAGCCGACCTTTCTGCAGGGGAGCCTCAAGTGTTACTCGGTGGTGCGGAGAGGGGGGGGGGTGACGGCGCCACCCCCCTTGCATGATCTGCCTAACCTGCCGATATGGCACTCGGTTTTCTTTCGGAATTCCCACTGGCTTACATATGTATCCCCCGCGCTACTGAAGAGCGGGGTGCTGCGTTGGGTGGACCTGATCGAGCGTAGGTCCATACCACAGCAGTTACATAGCAAGCTGGCGCCCACATGGTGGTCCGTCTATACCGAGTCGGCGCGAGCGGTAGTGGCCATGTATCGAGCGACCTATGAGCCGCCACAGGCTCCGCCTCTAGAGCAGTGGGGAGTGCAGTGGACCAAACAGCGCATGCTGCTTTTTTTGCAACAGCGCACGCGCCCCAAGGCGCGACAGCCGCCAGACATGTGGCGCGTTTACAACAAACTACATCTCCCAAAATGGGATTTGGATTTCATAAAGCGGGTACTCTGGCGCAAGCTGCCAGTAGGAGTGCGACAAGAACGACTGGGGGGGAATTTGTGCCCGATGGACGGGAGGGTGGAAGACCATCGGCATGTGCTGAAGAACTGCTACTTCTCGGGATTCATGTTTGATACGGTACGCAAGGCCTTTGGCCTGGTACAGCGGGAGGGGGGGGCACTGGAACCGAGTCGCCTCCTGCTGGACGAGCCTCTGTTGTCCCTCCAAAGCACGCAAGGCCTGGTGCTATGGGCAGGCTTGCGAGCACAGTGGCGGTTGCGCTTTGAGGTTAAATATCAGCGGCAACAGGTGTCCCTGCATGACTTTGTGGCGCTGTGGGTGGCGGGGCTGGAGAGTTGGCGCAGTGAGCGTAACATGTCATGCAGTAGATCGGATCTGCAGCAACTCATCGCACAGTTGCAGGCGTGGGGGGAGTCCCGGACGATGTTTTGGAAGGCGCCTCAGGCACCCACAACAGCCCACGCGCCATCCACGCAGCATGATCCGCTTCAAAAGAAGGAGGCAAAGTGGGGGGGGTACAAGGCGACACTGCTGAAGGAGCTGGGGGACATGCAGGCACAAGGGTGGGAGGTGGTGTATACCGATGGGTCAGCAAAGCGGGTAAGGGGATGGATGCAGGCAGGGTATGGGGTGTGGTTTGGGGAGGGCTCATCCCGCAACTGTCATGCCTGTGTCCCGGCACACGAGCGCCAGAGCATCAGTCGGGGGGAGTTGAGAGGAGTCCTGCGAGCGCTCCAGGACCGGCGACCAGGGGAACGCATGGTAGTGGTGTTGGACTCCGAGTCCGTGTATAAAGGGGTAGTGGAGTGGTCGCCCAAGTGGCGCCGACATGCCTGGCGCTGCGCAACAGGGGAGGTGGGGCATCGGGACCTGTGGGAGGCAATCCTGTGGCTGCGGGAGTCCGCGGGTGGGGGCGTACAACTGCGATGGGTACCCTCACATTTGGCGGTGCCGGGGAACGAGGCGGCAGATGTGCTCGCGGAGAGGGGGAGAGAACTACACCCAAACAATCTGTTGCCGCTATCCAAGCGACGCAGGGTCGCGGAGTGGGACGAGCTGGGGTTGGAACAAATGGTAGAAACCGAGCCACTATCCGATCCGGACACAGGGGAGGATTCGGGGGCGGGGACGTCGGAAGACGAAGAGGTGTTGTCCGTGTCATCAGCAGAGCTGTCCGGGGGCGGATTCTCCACTGATGTCAGTGATCGGGCACGGGAGAGGACGCAGGAGTTTGGCAACATGGGGGTGTGGGACACAGATTACAGTACGGATGTTAGTGACAGCCGGAAGCGTAAGGGCAGGAGGGTAATCAAGACTTCCTGATACGTGGCCTAAAGGCACGTGCCTGACCATAAACTAACCGGAGGTGGCGCCAGAGGCGCCTTTCTGGAACGATGGGACAATGTGTGGTGGCGCCTGACGGCGCCTTGCTGGACACCACGAACAATGTGTGTCGCGGCTCCGCCGCGTGATACTTGCTGATTCAGGGCATTGGTCTGTCGGTGGGGACCTATTGCTGAACTTTCCACTGTTCTATGGCCAAGCAACACCTGAAACCGTTGGGAGAAGAGGTAGTGCTGGCGGCGTTAGAGCGGCTAAAGGGAGGATCATCCCCGGGGCGGAAGGGATCCCGGCGGAAGTATATCAGCAGTTCCCCGACATTTTTGTGCCGAAAATGTTAGCAGCAATTCGCGTCTTTTTGCGGGAGGGGGGAGCGCCGGAGCCAGTCCCTGTTAAAGTGCCTGCCCAAGTTTTCCGGGGCGGAGAAGACCAAGGACATGCGGCCGCTGGCCTTGAAAAACGTACTAAGGAAGTGGGTAACAACCACCATTATGGTTCAACTCGCGGATGTTTTTCCGCAGATCATCCTGAGGGAACAGAAAGGTTTCGTACGGGGACGACACATGATTGATCATTTGCTTTTTGCCCGCTCTGAATGGGAGAGAAACCCAGACCAAATTATGGTGGCCATCGATTTTCAGAAGGCCTACGATTCAGTTACGTTTCCAATGTTGACAGTGTCGCTGTTGTATGTGGGCCTGCCAGTGGCGTATGTGCGTGTGCTGATGTCAGTGATGTCGGGACCGATTATGTTTTGTGTAGGGAGGGGGTTCGTGCCGGGTGAAGTGCTGAGGCCGCAGTCGGGAATTCGTCAAGGGGACCCCCTGTCCCCACTGCTCTTTGACGTGGTCACAATTTTTCTTATCTATGATTTTAAGCGATTCCGGGTGACCGTACGAATCCTGATGTATGCAGACGACATTCTGCTTTGTATCCCGGGTCGGTCGGAGTCACACGTGTCGGACCTGCGCGCTTTGATTTACTGTCTGCAGGTCTTTGGATATTTTTTCGGGATTACGGGTAAATTTTGACAAAACGTATGCGGTAGTCAAAATCTCAGATCCAGACGTGCCACAGCCCAAGGCAGTGGGGGGCATAACAGTGAAGCCGTACGTGAAGTATCTGGGAGCTTTGGTGGGTAACCTCACAGTGGCAGCCTGCTATGCGCCGGTGCTCGCCAAAATGTTGTCGCGCGCGCGCACTGTGGCGTCACTGTCGCTTGGCATGGCAGAGCAGGCATACCTTTTCGCCTCCTGGGTGGCACCAGTGGTATACCTAACGGCACGAGCCTATGCCCCGACGGAGCACGTAATCTCCCAACTAAATATGATACACCGGGTGGCTCTCGATCTGACCACCTGGCACCTGACCATGCCCATACTGGCCCTGCCGGTGACGGAGGGGGGGTTTGGAGGCGGGGCTGGGAGTGTACGCGCAGTGGGTACACAGCCAGGCATTCGTTCAGGTGGTGGTGCACCCGGCGTCCATCGAGGAGGTGCATGCGGCCCCCTTTCGCAGGTGGGTGAGTTGGAAAGGACTGGTGCTGGACCCCCTCTTCCTCCCTTACTTGCAGCTGGCACCAATCCCACTGTCCAAGCCGACTTTTTTTTGCAGGGGAGCCTCAAGTGTTACTCAGTGGTGCGGAGAGGGGGGGGGGGGGGTGACGGCGCCACCCCCTTTGCATGACCTGCCTAACCTGCCGATATGGCATTCGGTCTTTTTTCGGAATTCCCACTGGTTGACCTATGTGTCTCCCACGTTGCTACGAGACGGGGTGCTGCGGTGGGTGGACCTGGTAGAGCGTAGGACTATACCACAGCAGTTACAGAACAAGCTGGCACCAACGTGGCGGTCCGTGTATGCAGAGTCGGCACGCACAGTAGTATCCATGTATCGGGCGGCCTTTGAGCCGCCGCAGTCCCCGCCATTGGAATTGTGGGGGGTGCAGTGGACCAAACAGCGCATGCTGCTCTTTTTGCAACAGCGCACGCGCCCCAAGGCGCGACAGCCACCAGAAGTGTGGCGCGTATACAACAAACTCCATCTCCCAAAATGGGGCTTGGACTTCATTAAGCGAGTATTCTGGCGCAAGCTGCCAGTAGGACTGCGACAAGAACGCCTGGGGGGAAATCTGTGCCCGCTGGACGGGAGGGTGGAAGACCACCGGCATGTGCTGAAGAACTGTTACTTTTCAGGGTTCATGTTTGACACAGTGCGAAAGGCCTTTGGCTTGGTACAGCGGGAGGGGGGGGCCTTGGAACCGATTTGCCTCCTGCTGGACGAACCCCTGCTGTCCCTCCAAAGCACGCAAGGCCTGGTGCTGTGGGCAGGCTTGCGGGCTCAGTAGCCGTTGCGCTGCGAGGTGAAATATCAGCGGCAGCAGGCGTCACTGCATGATTTTGTGGCGCTATGGGTGGCGGGGCTGGAGGGTTCGCGCAGTGAACGCAACATGTCCTGCAGTAGATCGAACCTGCAGCACCTCATTGCACAGCTGCAGGCATGGGGGGAGTCCCGGGTGATGTTTTGGAAGGCGCCCAAGGCGCCCACGACAGCGCACACACCAGCATCTCAGCTCGATCCACTTCAAAAGAAGGAGGCAAAGTGGGGGGCGTACAAGGCGAAGCTGCTGCAGGATCTGGGGAACTTGCAGGCACAAGGGTGGGAGGTGGTGTATACCGACGGGTCAGCAAAGCGGGTAAGGGGATGGATGCAGGCACGGTATGGGGTGTGGTTCGGGGAGGGTTCCCTCCGCACCTGCCATGCCTGTGTCCCGGCGCACGAGCGCCAGAGCATCGGTCGCGGGGAGTTAAGAGGAGTCTTGCGAGCGCTACAGGAACGGCGCCCAGGGGAACGCATGGTCGTGGTGTTGGATTCCGAATACGTGTATAAAGGGATTGTAGAATGGTCGCCCAAGTGGCGCCGACATGCCTGGCGCTGTTCTACAGGGGAGGTGGGACATCGGGATCTGTGGGAGGACATCCTGTGGCTGAGGGAGTCCGCGGGTGGGGACATCCAACTGCGGTGGGTACCCTCGCATTTGGCAGTGCCGGGTAACGAGGCGGCAGATGCGCTCGCAGAGCGGGGGAGGGAACTGCATCCCAACAACCTGTTGCCCCTATCCAAGCGACGCAGGGTCACGGAATGGGACGAATTGGTACTGGAGCCTATGGTAGAAACAGAACCACTGTCCGATCCGGACACAGGGAATGATTCGGGGGCGGGGACGTCGGATGAAGAGGACGTGACTTAAGTGTCCTCAGCAGAGCTGTCCGGGGACGGATTCTCCACGGATGTCAGTGATCGGGCGCGGGAGAGGGCGCAAGAGCTCTGCAACATGGGGGTATGGGACACGGATTACAGTACGGATGTCAGTGACAGCCGGAAGCGGAAGGGCAGGAGGGTAATCAAGAGGTCCTGATGCGCGGCCTAAAGGCACGTGCTGGGCCAGAAACCTAATCGGAGGTGGCGCCAGAGGCGCCTTTCTGGAACGATGGGACAATGTGTGGCGGCGCCTAACGGCGCCATGCTGGACAGCACGAACAATGTGTGTCGCGGCTCCGCCGCGTGATACTGGCTGAATGAGAGGGCGTAGGTCTGTCGGTGGGGACCTATTGCTGAACTTTCCACTTTTCTATGGCCAAGCAACATCTATGTCCAAGCAACACTAGGTGTTGGTTCCGTCAATTTTTGCACCGTTGATTTTGGCGGTGCGTTTTACAATTCGTTCTACTGTGTGCCATGTGTGCTTCCTGATACCTTGGTTTTGAGAAGCACGAAGTTGCATTGAGACCCACTGGTCAAGGATGATGTCGTCAAATGAATTCTGCAAGGATTTAAGGGTTGTTTTTTCTTCCTGCATCACTTCTGCCACTTTCTTGTAGAACTCCGGCAAGAGGATCCCGTCCAGTTTCTTCAGCGCGTTCTTCGTGAGTTTCTCCGCTTTGTTGTGGAACTTCTGCAGACCTTTCACAGCTTCTAGACCAGCATAGTAGGCAAACGTCATAAAATCTTTCCACAATTTGTACGTTTTGTCCTGAAAGTGACAACGTTATGCGCGAGGCCTTGCGCAACGAACAGCATCGAAACAACGATTAATGAACATACGAGTTGACCAGGCTGCTTCAGTTCAGCGGTTGGAACCAGGGCACTCATCTGCACAGCATCCACAATGGCGATCTTGAGATTGCTGTACGTGTCAGCCAGGCCTCGCCGCCGCTGATCTTCAACACATCGAATGAGGTTATCTGCTGCCTCATACAGCGGTATTGGCTCAACGTCTTGTGCGCGTCTCTGTGCTTGTCCCGCCAGCTTTGCACGGAAGGCCCACGGTGTCGTAGGCTTCAGAATATCAGCGATGCATGTAGTATGCCACTGCTGCAGATCCAGACATGCTGTGCGTTGCTTCTCCCGAATCTTCGCAATCGCTTCGACGCTGTGCTGTCCAGATACACACCAATAATCGCCATCTGCAAATATGCGACACGTCTATGCGCGAGGGCTCGCGCAACGAGAAGAGCGAACACTCGGTTGGCAACATACTATTATCTTCCCAGAGAACGACGTGTAATGGGCCTGTTGGCGGTGCTGCTTCGAGTGACTCAATACGCTTCTGCAGTAACTTCGTATCTTTCCGTCTGATCTGTCCCTTTGTCTTCTCCTGGTCGATTCTCACGTTGTCCAGCTCAACCTCCACCTGCCTCCCATCCGGCTTCAGGTGGTCCTCGATGTCAGTACCCAAGGTTAGGCCAGGATCTGGTGTTTCCTTCTTCTTCCGCCCCTTCTTTGGTGTTCCAGCCTGCGATCCCGAGGTCCCAGGGTCATAGTCGGTATCTTCTCGTTCCTCGGCTGTTTTTTTGGCGGGGCTTGCCATTCTGCGATGAGGAGAAAGCCTGTATTGCAGGAAACGAAACATTGAAAAGGGTTAAAATCGTCGTCAATAATGCATATGTGAGGCGTTATTGGCGAATACGAGTACAGTATGGTTGAGAATGCAAAACTGAAGAGGCACGTCACTGTCTTTGACTGTCAACCTTGCGCGAGGCCTCGCGCAAGAGAGGGGGTGTACTAACCTGTTGTTTCATGCTGTTTGCGCCAGGCCTCGCGCATCACTGCATGGTCTCCAATCTTCTTCGAACGTTTCGCAGCGTGTCTGCCTCTCTCTGTTCCTCCAACACACTGCGTTGGGGGATCAGCTCCGACAGTTTTCGCTTAAAACCAGCCTTAAGCGGCCCCTGCTGCGTTAGCACCAACAACACAGACACAAGGACTTGTTTGTAGTGGTTAGAACCCTTTGGGATTAGAAGAGACGGTGGAAAGTTAGGTACACCCCTGCGCGGCCAATGCGCCTGGATTGTACAAGTAGGCTCAGCACATCACCTAACCCAAGGCACGTATACACGCTCTGCGTTCAAGTAAGCAGTTAACCGCTGACGCACGGAATTGACAAAGGAATTGGGGATTTAGCACACTTTCACCCTGTGACCTTCTTTGCGGATAGTGATGAGATGATACAGATCGTCAACATCTTCGATGGTCACTGCACCTCTGTTTTGGCCCTTCTTTGTCACAAGGCTGGAACGCAGACTTTCACAAAACTCCTCGGCAAAAGCCTGTCCAGGCATGGCTGTGTGCCATGCAGTGTGGCACAATAGCGCAGTTGCAACAGTGCGTTCATATTTCAAAAGTGTGTCCCCCATGTTCAAACGGTCTAACAGACACATAATGATCTGCAATCCCTCAGAAGCAAAAACACCCGTGTTGGCCGTCTCCCCGGCCCAATTGCACTGTCTAACGAGGTGTCCGAGGTATAGTAAGATAGGACAGCATTGTGTTAACAGAACCTGCATGGCCTTACACACAGCGTAACGGAGGCGGCCTCGCCGATTTACAGGACGTGCGAGCCCAAGGGAATGACATTTTCTGTTGAGGCGGCGTATGTGGGGGCCCATAGCCAACAGCAGTGCGCCAACAGTTATCTCCATTGTGATCAGCTTGGGAAAACAGGGGACTGTGTCACCGCTGCGCAACAAACCTTTACGGAAGAAAGTCACGATCGGCCAAAATGAGCGAAATGTTTGTGTAACGCAAAACTTGTACGCGTGCCAGAAACCATACAATACAGGGTGTGACCGCAAGAAAAGCCGGACATTCCAACCCGTTGTTTTTTCACCGTACATCATCTTAAAAAGGTGGTAATGGATGTTTTCATCACAGAAAACAGGCACAACTGGTCGAGTGTGCTGCGCCAAGTCCCTAGTGAATTGCAATAGGTTGAGCAGCGAGATGTTGCCGCTCACCTTTTCTTTGCTTAGACAAAGGGGTCGCCAATGTGGTCTCTTGGCAGGTACAGGGCGAATAATGTCAAGCGGCGCCCTAATGTTTCGAACAACAGGCCGCGTGCTTGCGAATCCTAGATCACGCAGAGTACGCGCAAATGTTCCCTCGGTGTTCCCCAGCATGCGTGCAACAACAGGAATACGCCGTTCAAGCTCTTCCAGGCTAGGATGACCGTGCCAGTAGCGCGGTGCATCCCTCAGTAGCAACACAGCCAACGCTGTTGCGTTCAGGCTTTTGTCTTTCTTGTCAGGATTCGTTGTAAGCTGTTTGTTGTACCAGTTGTCCATCCATAACACAACCCACTGCTGGTGTATTTTGTTCCATGTAGTTTGTAACCTGACTGCGACCTTCTCCTTCAGCGAAGGTGCGCTGTATCGCGCCGGACCTGACCTTGCTAAAATGCAACGTTGCGCCCTACTTCCATCTATCGCAACAACTGACTTTGGTTTTCCCTGGTATGGAACTGTGCGGTGGCGCATCAGCAAATAAAGGCGCCAGGCCTCCTCTATCAGAACACCAACCCATCTCTTGCCTTCTGCCGCAATCGCCTTTTCAACGCTGCAACGCGTCCGTTCATTTTTGCGCAGACGCAGAAAAAACACAAACAACAATCGCGCGCCCTCGTCCCCCTGTTTTAGCCCTTCCCACAATTCTTCTGCCGTGTGGTACGGCGGTTCCTCTGAGCAGACATCGCGGAAAAGGCCAGATGCTGCGGCCACTGTCTTCTCAAGGTCCACCTCTTTTCGCAGGGGCATTGTTGCTGTGAAAAAAAATTGCGTAACTGTATCTACGTAAAAATCGCTGTTTGAAAAAGTTTCTTGATTTGAAACATCAACCTGTCACACAGTTTTCGCGTGACCAATCCTTCTGTGATTCGCTTGTCGCATGCACCATTTTTGGTTAACTGTAACTGTCTTGTGATCCCACATTTGACTAGTTAATCCTGATTGCGGTAGCCAGTTGCGGCGCGCTACCCTCGCTGTTGGGCAGTGAAGCCACCGGTGACCACAGTATGAAAACTGGAGATGCCGGCGGGACCTGTGTGGGCGCCCATGCAGCAGTGCCGCATCAAGGGAATGCACATGCTGTGTAGTTGGTGGATCTGTTCCATTTTTGGTTTCTATGAGCGCTTATCAGATCCATTGCGCGAGGCCTCGCGCAATGATCACCGAAACTTTAATGTTTCTCATGTGCCGTTCCATGCGCGAGGCCTCGCGCTTGAAACTACAGTTTCTTCCGGAACATTTCTACTTTTCAAGTTTCCTGGGTACGCAATTGTTGAACTTTATTCGTTAATAGATCCATCTCTATCACTGCATCCTGATAATGGTACAAAGTTACGTATATAGATACGACAGGTTTCTATTTCTCGACACCCTGCCTAATGCGTTGTACTGTAGTACATTAATCCAACACAAATGAACATCTTTGCGCGAGGCCTCGCGCAAAGAATAGTCGCAAAACAATACTTTTCCCCGTGTCGCCCATGGGACACGGCATTCTTGTAGAAATATTTATTTCGCCATACTTGTTTGCGACGGTTTAGAAATAGCCATCAAAACAACTATTTTTTTCTGCCTTTTGAAACCTGTCATTTTCCTACCTTTTCCGTCATTTTTGACCATGCAACTTGAGCCGCCTAAGCTTGAGAGGCTTTGGTATTGTTCCTGTGGGCGCACTTTGCACCAAATGCGGGCACCACCACACAAGGGTCACCAATCGCGGTTGTGCGCCTGGTGAGGGCAATGTGGTGTTGGATATGTTCTGGTATGCGAAGATGGTTCTGAAAAGGGGGGGTAATGCCCCAACAATGGAGGCAGCATGAACGGGATAACTAGCAGGGTGCCTGCCAGTCATACAAAGGGGACACAGGGCCACATGTAGACACTGACCTACAGGAGAAAGAAGAGACCCGTGGCAGAAAGGATTTGGAACGAGAGGAGAGAGAACGATGCAGGACGGCCAGGAGGGTGGTATGACCTCACAAGGCGTGATATATTGTTTGGAGGGGGTATGAATGCAACCGCCATCTTTGTGGCACATTGGCGGTGGTGTAAGCGTATGCACCTCCGGTCCCAACTTTCGTCATGCCAAATGTATACTTAGCATTTTAACGAGGGATTCAATCCACTTGATGTAGTGTCATGGTCCATAACGTGACACTCCATGTCAATTTTGCTGCAAAACCAGTGTAATTAAAACTGACAGCCAATTTGAATTCATCATTGAAGCTATCAAAAATTGCCTCCGATAGTTCTTCACGTGTAGCACCAGCTTCTGCTGCATCAATTGTCATACTGTAGAGACCCTTGGAATTTGCGATATTCTCAAACTTCCACCCATTTTGCGGTGAAGCAAGCCATTGCATTGCCCACAGACTTAGCATTATACTCGTAATTTGTTTTTTTAAAAGATTCGGGGACACCCCAGAGGAAACTTGAGCCGTTGTTTCCCGTTAGTCCGCCGCGTCAACCCTACGCGGCCACGTGTGCCATTGCCCTCCCAACCATGACCCACGCTGCAAGAGGTTCAAGGAAGAGGACGCTGCTCTCACCCGGGGATCAGCTTATCATCTTCAATTTTCGGGTGCCTGGTACATCTTCAGACATTTACGAAAAGGCCCAGTCCCAAATGAGCGAACGGTCACCTGTGGCCCGTACGCGACTATGAGTGCTCCACTGGATTGGTTGTCTGTGCGGAGCTGGGGGTACCAACAGAAGAAGATTTTTGGCCTTCAAATGTGCAAATTGTAACAAAAAAAACATTTTATCTAAACAGGGCCTGGGTGCATGGCGCACCCTATCATGAAAACTTCAGTTCATGCATGGTCTTTATATGGAAATGAATTTCATCAATCATATTCGCATAGATCTGAATCCGCACCATCTCCTTGACAGTAGTACATTAAAGCACAGGCCATCAATTGACATACAACGAAAAGCCAAACTAAGAGACCGAGTTCCATGTTTCCTCGTGTGGCAACTGGAAAGTGTAGCGGGTTATATTCCAAATTCAGTGCGCTCCCTGAACCACAAGAAACTGTTGTGTAGGGCCTGAGCCTCACGTCATTTCATCAAATCTTGCAAAAGGCCCTGTTGTTGTTTGTTGGTGTGTCATCCGCACATCATGATAGGGACTTTGGGGGTTCACGGTCACGTTGCCGGTGCAAGGTGTGGGCCTATGTGTAGTTCTTGAAATTCTCGTGTGTCTGTCCGGAGAGGTTGGATTGAATGTCCCACATGCGGTTCAGCATGCCCTTGAATTCGTTGTTCCATTTTTTGTTGTCGTTGAGGGATTTGTAGTCGCCACACGTGAAGTCTTTGGTGTAGTTGTAGATGATGTTGTGCAGCAACTGTTCGTCATCGCAGTTGTCGGGTATCTTGATCTCTGGCATGTTCATGTACTCTCTTGGGACCTTCGTCTTCTTTTTCTTGGCAGCTGGTTCTTGCTTGTTGTCGCTGTCATCCATCTCCTTCCGTTTGTTGCTGTCACCATCACCGTCCCCTGCTGCCACTTCGGGTGTCAACCCAGCACCGATTGGTGCCGTGTCACGATCACCATCATCGGTCTTGGCGGAGGGGGGGCTGTTATTGTCGCCATCAGCGATGGGCTTGGCGACCGGATCGGCGACCGGTGCCCCATCGTCACTGGCACTAATATTGTCGCCCAGTCCGGCTGGTGCCGGTGGTTGTTGTTTCTCGGGTTTGACAGACGACGGCTCTTCTGTGACGACGGGGGGTACTCCGTTCGATCTACATCTGTGTGTCATCATAACCCGCTGTGTGACCGTGGGTGTCCACAGCATGTCCTCACAGGAAGAGGAATCGTAACAGGAATCCTTCACTGGCTGTGAAACACGTTCCGTGTCTCCTCCTGGTACCGGTGCCGGTGTCACGGCGGTGGCGTCGATGGCACCACCACCCTGTCGACGGTTACACAACGCGCCGATGATATCCCTCAACTTGGATAGTGTCGACGCTGGTTTGTGACTGTCCTTCGACTCGATGTACGTGACCAGGTGGTTGATTATGGACATCGTGTCACCCTCTTGCAGCCTCGAGAGACGGTACACACAACATATGTAAGATACAGAAAATACAAATGCGGACAGGACAACAATGATGCTGAAAGGCGAATTTTCAGATGGTGTGATTCGTCGAAACGAAGATTGCAAACATACTCGATCTTGGCTGTGACCGGAATTGTGCTTGTGGTAGCCTTTGGTTATTTGTTGTATTCGGGAGTAGTAGCACGCACGCCTTGAGGCGATGAAGCTATGGGTACAGCTGAATTCCTGTGCAGACGTCGCGCGCGCGATGCACTGGGTAGCATCCTACCCATACGTGATCCCAAAATAGATGATGTTCCCGAAAAAGAGAGTACAAATAGAGTACATGCAAATGCCGACACGCAAATCACACATATAATCGTCGCAAATCTAAAGGAAGGATTATTTTCGTTGATTGATTTTTTGTTGATCTTGCCTTTCTGCATTTATCCGATTTTTGCGATTCCGTCCACAATCGCACACTGGCGGCGCAGTGTGAGTTTGAGTTGATTTTGGCAGGCCGAACGTTGTGCCGTGTATCTTGTGGTTTCATCACAGAAAATGCCCGATGGGGTTTATTCGGCTGTATGGGAAAACCACATCACCGCTGAACATTTCAGATACGCCTCCCGGTCTGCGCCCGTCGATGGCGTATTGCTAATTGACATGCACCTGGACACCGGTGTAGATGATTGTCTGCCAGTGTCATGGCTATTGCCATGGATTGTGGAGGCGCGGATTACACACTTGTGGCATCTGGTGCCCATGCAGTCGGCACATATGCTCGGCCTGACACATCAGGACCGGGAACGGACCATTTCTCTAATCCTAGATCACGAAGATGAAGACGTTATTGGGTGTCGTCTGGCACCGGATACCCCAGCGTTGCTTGTTGGGATTCTCGCTTTGTCTTTACCAAATCTGACTCTTGAATCGGGGGCATCCTCACCATGTTATTCGACGCATGTTGTCACGTGGCACCAGCAGGCATTCACTGGCCACCAGCAACTCGAATTACCCAATTGGTTCTCGCAGTCTGGGGATTGGAAGCTACAGATTTGCGTGGACGTAGACGCATTTGGGCCCACCGTCAAACCTACTGTGCAGAATATACCGGTTGAAATCTGTTCCGATGTACAGAGACTTTTTAACCCCGGCCCCGTGGGCTCCCATCGGCTGTTGTATCACATCGTCAACTGCCTGCCACGAATAGTGGCTTCTGATGGCCGCAAACGGTCGTCGGAATTGTTTGTATGCGAGTGCCATCGCGCAGCTGCGATGTCAGATGAGTTCGTGCACTCGATGTACGGCGCTATCGGGCGTTTGTGTCACTCGCGTCTACACATGGAAGAAGTTGCATACGCATGTGTGCAGGGAACCATTGGGTATTTTGATTCTGATCTGTTGGCACGCGCTGTTGGACTGCTACGGTGGCTGCTGTGTACCCGTCGGGTACAGCACATTAATTTCTCTATGAGTCCCCAGTGGATGATGCACTGGGAAGGTATACACGGGATGGTGAGGGGCTTGTGTGGGACGCTGTTACTCCCACCGTCCCCGTCGTTGTCAGACAATATGCTCGTTATCGTCGCTGAATGCATGAGTCATGTGCGACGTGCGGTGGAACAGGCCGTGCTTGTTTATCCTGATTGGCACGTCATGCTTGTGGTATATCACAACCCCCCTGACCAGCTGCCTTATTTGGCGAGTATGGATGAGATCATGTCCAGCTATCGACCCTCTGTGAATGTCAGTTTCCATGACAGTGTGTCGCCAGTGGATGATGCATTTGCTGTGATGGGTTTGCATGATACCGTGGTTGTCTGTAATGCCCTCGCAGAAGTCACATTGGACGACTATATTTCTGTGATCCGTTTCATCGATTCCGGTTGTGTGTGGGGATTGTCCCTGAACAACAGACCCGGTGGTTTCATGGCGAGTAGGCGCCTCGCCGTCGGTGTGACATTTGCGGATGTGTGTTTTGAAAGTTCACCGTTTCTCTTTGCACAGGACTTTGAGGCTGCACAGGACGTCGAGGGGTTCCTTTTGCCAATAACCTGATAAGGGACCAAGCCGCCAAGGATGATCGTTTCTCTAGCTGAGAGGCACCAGAATTTAATTGTCTGGCCTTAGTATTAAGAATGAAATCCGCCTCCCCGTCGGTGTTCCAACCCAGTACCCGTGTTTTGCCGCCCCGGTTCGTGACAACACCTCCCTCCCAATCTTAACCAAATCGGGGAACATCCGGTGGTTTACCAGTCCAGTCGGTCACGTGATGGCTGGTGATATTTTGCCAGACACGTGCGTGTATACTTTGATGTGCACCACGATGCCCGGTTCACCCACTCCGTGTACCACGTTTTTACTTGATGGTGGCGTTCCACTTTGGTTGTTTGCTGACAGATGAGAGGACCAACGGACAGATGAGATGGCTGTGTCTTCTATGTTGTGTATACTCGAACCTCTTGTTGTTGCTGTTTTTTTCACACAAAGAGAAAATTGCAACAGGGACGGACATGGACACACATTGAAATCGAACTCATCCCAGTTATTAGGTCAACGTGTCGCCTAACGTAACAACAAAACTAAAAAAAAGGAAGCAATGAGTAGTAGTAGTAGCAGTAGCACCCTTCTTTGCGGCGACTGTATGTCCCTGCTTGCTGACATACCCGACAAATCCGTATAATTAATCCTATGCGATCCACCTTTTAGCACTACAATGAACACATGGGATTGTGCAATAGTATAACGATATATCAATCTCTACCCAGAACAACAAGGACCAATAGTCAGTCAGTCGGTGGACACATTGGTAAATTTAGTGACACGGTCGTCGTCCACACCGTCGTCACGCTGGCGCTTGCACGTCGCGCGAATGATGTCACCGAACCCGGAAGGGGAAACCACATCGAACCGCATTAGCTTGGCCTTAAGTTCAAGAATGTCGGCGTTCATCAACGTATGCGGGCGTTCCAACTCCGACACAGTACACTCCAGCTCTCGGTTTCTGACCTCGAGTGCATCCCGCGTTTTGACGACCTGCTCGTTGTAGTCACCACCACGGTTGCGGGTACACATGGAACGGTACCATACCTGCTATGATATCGTTGATGGCCTCGACCGCCTCCGCCGTTTTCTGCCATTGATTTGAGTGTGTTATTTGCTGTCTAAAATCAAGGGGAACACTGCGCTATGGGAAAATTGCAACACGCGAGACGAATTTGCAAACCGGGCAAAGAACGACAAAAATAAATTCAAGAATACAAATCGAAAATCCAAAATTAACAATGCGACGACGTTTATCTGTCAATCTATCTTTGTGAATCGTGCGTAATTCTTCTCCTCTGTGTGTGTTATTTTCGGACTGTATGTGTATACGTCACGTATGTGCCGCCGGCTTGCGTCGCGGTCCCGGTGGCGCGCGCGCGCGGCGGTGGTCCGTCCGCGTGGCGTCGCGTGCGCTTGTCTTTTTTTTGTTCCGTTTTGTTGTGGTTTTCGGTCGAATCCACCCCAAATCTCAGTATATAAAAAGAGACACCCACATGCACACACACATGCGATCGTGACAATGTCACCCACGAGCCCCGAGCACGAAACGGCTGGTCCGTCACAGAACCCACTTGGGATCGATTGGTTGGCCACCAGAGGAGTGCCGTGTCATAGTTGCCTGCCTCAAAGGGTAGGTCGGGTGATGTTTGTGGTCCGTGATTGGCGCCCAATCACCATTGAGACCCATTACACATTTTTGGCCGTGGTGGTTTCATCATCAAAAGCAACACCCTATCTCGCTGCTTCATTCATTTTGCTTTTCCCTCTTTTTGGGGTGGGTGTTGTTACCCGTTCATTTTTTTGGCGGTGTGGTCTTTGTGTTCTTGTTGTGTACAAAACAGTGCGTGTTTTTTGCTTTTGGCCTGATAAAGAAAAAACAGATGGGTGATCTATTCTGTCACCTTGAGCTGAATGACTGGCAAACACGAAGCACGACGTACAAAACACAATAAAATCAATTCGGTCTGATGTGGTGACTTGTGTAGACCACCTGGCACCGTGTATACACGAGATGTCCACTATAATGGATCCATGGATCGGGTTCCGTAGCAATGATCTGACACGCGTGTGATAAATAATGTGTGATGATGGGTTGGGTGAGAAGACGAGGGAGGATGAGGTGGCCCGTCTGGTTGGTTATTCTCTCTCTCTCTGCTGCTGCTGCCTGCTGCCATGGTTTTTGCCTTATCGCTTACACACACCAACCCACTCATAATGCGTGGTGGCCACCACCACCCACCACAACAACGTATGATGGCGGCGGTCGCATATATGCGCTACAAATGAGGATCAAATCCAACATCCCTACCCCGTTGATTTGCTCCTCTTTCCTTCTCTTCCTGTTGTTGGTACGAGCTTTGATGCCATACCCAGATCAGATTTTGTGGGTTAGGATACGGTGTGACAAGGGACAGAAGAAGAGCTGCGCATCTGTAATGTTCGACAAGCATATCAAGGGTTCCGTATGGTTTGATGTTATCAAAGAACCAGTCCCAGTATTCGCGTGGGGGGACACACGGGGGGACTGGTATGAGGGTCAAATACAAGTTCGGCCATTCGGTGGTTCTGTTCTTTTCAGAAGATGGTTTAATGAACGATTGAATAGCCCATCCCTTGCAAGATTGCCAGGTGATGTATGGGATCACACTGCGGGATTTCTGGGCCTCCCTAACCCTAACCCGGAGACTCATTCCCGGAGACGGAGACGGCCATCCAGCGATGGGTGGACGCGACAAATAAAACGGAAGATACTCAGTCATTACAACCATGACTTAGATTCTGAAGAGAACTGATTCCGTCCAATAGTAGAGCATTCCGTGAAGAATATTACCAGGAGCACGTATGACGGTGACTGGTGACGACATTTGCTCCTCTTGATTGTTTTTTTTATTATTTATTCTTGGCCTTCTTAAAAAAACCAAAGTAAGCCATGGAAAACAGACCAACAGAACGACCTGAGCAGACAATACCAGAAATTGCATCGGTGATTTTAGGCAACCCAGGTGTTCAGCAAGTGGAGATCATTGACGCATCAATTGGTGTATGCATCGTCGACGCATTTGTGAACAAAGCGCACGGGCACGGGCTGACAATGAGTGTACCACATGACGATGAAGATTACAGAGAATGGGAGTATCTTCAGATGGAAGAATGCGAACGTACATTTCTACATTGTCGGTTCGACGGGCATATGTCGAAAGATGTTTTGATACCCACCATCCAGTCTGCCATTAAGCAAACACGACGGAACGCGGATAAAAGGGACCGGCACTCTTTGATGCCATACCCAGATCAGATTTTGCGCATAAGGATACTATGTGACGAGGGACAGAAAAACTGCGCATTAAATGCATGGAATGAGCATATCAAGGGTTCCGTATGGTTTGATGTTATTGAACAACCAGTCCCAGTGAAAAAATCATTCAAACGAGAAGGGTGGTACGAGGGTCACATACGAGTTCGGTCATTCGGTGGTAGTATTCTTTTCAAAAAATGGTTTAATGAACGACCGGATAGCCCATCACTTGCAAGATTGCCAGGTGATGTATGGCATCACACTGCAGGATTTCTGGGCCTCAATCAAACCAAAAATCATTCCCGGAGACGGTCAGACCCCCCTGGGTGGACGCGACAAATAAACCGCCCCAAGTATACTTAGAGTTATCCTGCCTGTGGTGGTGGTACGGCAGGGATGTACTAGAAGGGGGGGAGGGGGGGTCCCGGAGGGGGGGGGGGGAGGGGGGTCTGGCTGGTCTGGCTATGTGTGCCTGTGGCTGCTAATGCAACTGCTCCTAACCATAACCCTTTAATTACTCTAACTACATTGGACGACTTCACCTTTTCTGCCACTATATGTTCAGCTTTCTCATAAAGGTATCCATTATACAAGACAAGTCTGCTCTTATATTCCATACTTTGTTCAGGTATTATCGTTATTTCGGCTAGTCGCACTGTGCAATGCGAAATCGCATTTTCTAAACTGTGCTCCGGAATCAGGTAACAGACATTATGATCATGTAATGAGGCCATACCTCTTGGTGCCTGCACCTCTTTTGCTTTATTGCCAACAATAACAACTGCAACTGGGTCACACGCATCGCTGCTTTGCTTGTCATTTAAGAGCCAGAGCAGACTTGTCAAAAACTCCTGTTTGTCAATACGGTTCTCGAGGCAGCACTCGTGTAAAATAACCCTGTGATACTGGCCACACAGTTGTGCCAGATTTTTTTTCAAACCATCAAGGTTATTCACATATTCGAACAACTGATGCTCCACGATCTGAAGATGCACCCCATCTTCGACAAAGGTCCGCTGGATATGCTCATAATTTTCACCCAATTCTGCATCCTTGCATGAATCGTCATCTGTTGGTGGAACAACCAAAATTCTGAGCATTTTTTTATAATTTATGAGTGCTAATTGACATGCACAAAAAACAAAAAGGACCATCCCACTCATACCAAAATGTGTCTGTGGGAGGGTGTCCACAGATGTACACCGCACGGATATGCACGTATGCACGTGGAGGAATGGCAACGATCTACTGTTAGTCTTCTGGTTGAAGGTATTGACAAAGCGGTGCGGTTAACCGCAGAGACAGGAGATCCATTGGACTGCGCCAGTGGAACCTATATTAGGATATCCTTTTGCTGGCATAGAAACAACTTGATACGTGCAATTGAAGATTACAGATGAGTAGATACAATGAACGGCTTGTTTTTTTGTTGTTTTGTCTATATACACAATACAAAGACATGGCACTCTCCCGCCAGAGGAATCATGCAATACTGAGGAACCAACTCATAGCACGTTCAAAGCTAAATAGACGAAAACTCGGATGGATTGCCAAATTCTGGGATAGGTACGTATGGGATCAACAAGCCGAACAAGCGTTTGAACAAGCAAGATGCGGCAAACAGGAACACATCCTGGACAAACTGTTAGACCCAAGAAAGTGTTGGCTGATGATGACCCACATTGAGAAACTGAAGACAGGAGAAATAAAGGGCCTACTGGTGCTTGAAGGACAGGAGTATAGAGGCATAGAACTTCTTACCACAGAACATGAGGATTTTGACTTATTCTATCCGAACCACAAAACCGGGGAAGCTATGCTTGGTGATCGCTCATCTCCAATTGTGAACAAAACACTGTATCGTTCATATCGGAAATATGAAAAGATAATCAACAAATACATGGGAATGGGCGACACGGCAAGATTGACACCCATGATAGATAATGATAATCCCCATGGGTGCGTACAAAATTACAAAAGGGAGTTTAGTAAGGCGAGGAAAAAAGAGCTCGAAAAATGAATTTGCCCATCATGACGTCATCGGACGCAGTGTGGTGTATGTCTTGTAACTGAATGGCTGCCATTCAGTTACAGCAGCGGTTTTCAAGGAGAAAGCAAGCAGCAAAAACAAACAGCGCCGCAAAAACACAGCAGAGCACGACAGCACAGCACCACAGACCACAGCACAAGGCACCGAAACACGCCACCAGAGGAGGACCGCGGACAACCGGCCCGAGCACCGCTGTATGCACTCTAAAGTGTATTTTGTACGCTAGCAGGATCCTTATTTATCCCCACCCCCTGCCCCAACCCTACAATACGAAAGATATCCAGTCCCTTGAACAATTTAAAGAACGAAATGCGAAATCTTTACGCGAGGAGATAGAACAACTGTGTACGCCTGTGCTCGAGGGGGTCTTGGTAGGGGTAAAAGTCAAATCTACCATACTTGGCAGGCATTCACGGTACGGATTCGACGAGAGTGGCTATAAGATAAAGATTACGATAACCGACAAAGCTGAAGCTGCTCTTGTGTACCCCTCTTTGTGGACATTGCTGAAATCGCTCTGGAAAACGCCCCAAGCATACGCAAATGGTCCACAACAGTAACCCCCATTTCGTTGCGCAAGCACCAGGCAAGTCAGGAAAACGACAGTCACGCCGTAAAGGCAGAATCAGAGTATCATAAGGAACGCACAGGAACGAACCTCCTACACATCGAAAGCAAATATGCAGTATCACCATGTCATGCTACAAGCCCAAGGGGGCGAAGACGGTGAGAGTCAACGGGAGCCAGTGGCACATATCCCAGTCACACCGGCAATGTGTCAGACGCAGTCAATCAAAAGAGTTTGACTGGGAAGGGAAGTTACTACACAAACAGCATAAGAGAAAGCAGCGGAGTAAAAACAAGGCGCCCTCACTTCCTACTTGGAACAAAAGGGAACAAGAGTGGCTGTACGCACCTCATACACACCTCTTTGTCCATACCTGCAACTTGTACATACACCCATGCATCTGAAATTACGTACGTAAGCACGTATTTGTGCCATATACAATTCAACCCGACAACGACCCCCGCCAGTAGTATAACGAACTGTAGCAAATTGCCTCTGTGCAAAATTTTCCGCTGAGTGTCAGAGCGACTCTCAGGTCTAGATCTGAGCCTGAGTCTGAGTCTGTGTGTGTCCCTGAGACGAACCGGGACCGCGACTGCGTGGCAGTGGCTGTGGACGTGGAGGCAACGGGCCAGGGGCTGCGTCCAGAACGGTGTCTTGGGCAGGACAAGACAGCGGTCCGGCCTAAGGTCCCGCAACGTCTTCTTGACCTTGAGTGGACTTCAACTGCAGCCTCCGAGTGCGAGTCTTCGGCTGCCCTTGCGCTGGCTCCTGCCCCTGCCCCTGCCCCTGCCCTTGCCCCTGCCCCTGCCCCTGCCCCTGCCCTTGCCCTTGCCCCTGCCCTTGCACCTGCCACTGCCCCTTCTCCTGCTCTTGCTCCTGCCCCTGCCCTTGTCCGTGCCCTTCCCCGTGCCCCTGCCCCTGATTTGGCTCCTCGGTGCATGTCGCTGGTGGATGCAGCCGCTCGTTGGTGTTGCTGTTGAGGCTGGGTCCCGGGGCAGTGCTGAACTTCAAGTTGGCACCGGGGTTCGGGCTGCCGGCCAAGCCTGGGTCAGCGTCAGCGTCGGGGCTGATGCTGAGGTCGGCGTCAACATTGCGGCGGGTGTTGGGGTCGGGGCCTGGCTGAGGGTCAGGGCCGGGGCCAGGGCTCAAGCTGCGTCTGATGTCCGAACTGAGGTTGATTGCTGCGTGGGAGGCCTGGCGGGGACTCGGAATGGGGCTGGAGCCAGGGCTGTGCGTAGGGCTGTGGCTGGGGTTGGCGTTGGGGATCCAGCCCCAGCCCAGTGGGGAGGGCTTGGCGTCGAGGGATGCATCAAGGTCACACGGGCTGTGAGCGCCGAGCCTGCTGTCAGGTCCGCTGCCCGCTGGCTCAGGTAACAAGGAGGAATGCTGTGCCGCGAGACGAGCGGCGCTTCGGATGCGGCCGACGGAGTCGATGGTCTCCGAGGGCAGGGTCGGGGAGCAAATGATGGTCGAGCACTGCGACCCGCCTGAAATGCGCAACATGAAGAAGACCGAGGGCGCCATGTCACGGGCGGCAGGGCGCTCCCTAACTATTTTGCTCATGAGAATGGCACATCGAACTGGTGTAACTCCCGTTAGGCGGGCCCGAATGAGTGAGTGAGTGAGTGAGTGAGTGAGTGAGTGAGTGAGTGAGTGAGTGAGGGAGGGAGGGAGTGAGTGAGTGAGTGAGTGAGTGAGCGAGTGTGAGTGAGTGAGTGAGTGGGTGAATGAGTGAGTGAGTGAGTGAGTGAGTGAGTGAGTGAGTGAGTGAGTGAGTGAGTGAGTGAGTGAGTGAGTGAGTGAGTGAGTGAGTGAGTGAGTGAGTGAGTGAGTGTGAGTGAGTGTGAGTGAGTGAGTGAGGGAGGGAGGGAGGGAGGGAGGGAGGGAGTGGGCGAGCCAGTGGATGTGATTTCAGATCAGGTGTAAAGGATTGGCATACCGGACGAGGACGGCGTGTGCGCTTTGCTCTCTGGGGGCGAGGCCAGCATGTCCTGTGCGCTCGGTTCGATCAGATCTGCACTGCTTGTGACCAACTGCGGAAGCCCAATTTTGCGCTGTGTGACAGTGGAATTGGGACCACTGGGACCACTGGAGCAGTTGTCAGGGCCGGTGTAGACCGGCGTCATGGGAACCCGCGTGTGGGGCAGGCCAGGGAGACCCGGGTAAGTGACGGCCCCCAACGTCCCACGCGCGCACGGGGCCTGCTGCGGATCCCCTGAGGCCTCCCGCATCTCGATGCAATCGTGCGTCACGTCGTGGAACGAGGCGATTTGATTCCTTTTGTACAGCGTTTCACTGACCTCGAAGCCGGTGTTCGGCCGGAACAGCACCTCCTGCTCCTCCGGGAATCGGGAGAACTGGCTGACAGCCTTCGCCCGGGTGCTGTGCACAAAGAAGAGGGTCCCCTCTTCTTTCTTCTTCTTCTCCACGAATTCCTTGGCCACGCCCTCCTGTGTAGAGGCGCTGGAGAACGCCGGCCAGCACACCGCGTTGCCCTGGCGATACTTGTCTTCGTCGAAGTGCAGGCCGACGCCTCGATAGACCGTGCCCTGGTGGTTCGGGAGCTTGTCAAGCACACAATCCAGCTGCCAGATCAGTGGCCGCCAGAAGGCGATGTGGGGGTCTCCGAGGTCGGTTGCCTTCCGCATGGCGCTGGGTAAAAGTGGGGCATACAGCAAGCAAACAGGGCACACACAGGGCATACATGGGGCATACATAGGGCACACAATCCCAGGAACAAATACCATACGCGTAAAATAGCACAATGGACCAGCACAATGGCTCGGGGAAAAGGGTTTGCGCGCGCGGGGGAGCGGGGGGAACAGATAACGGAATCGCTCGAGAGCCAGAATGTTCTGTAGGGTTGTGTGTGTGGAGGGTTCGTTCAAGCCCCTGTTCCAGATACCCCCCTCAGCCCGGTGGGGCTCCAAAATTGGGCGCGGGAGGGGGTCGCGGTCGGGGGGTGATCCATAAATGTGGGAGGAAAGCTGGTTGATAATTCTGGTGTAACGCATCGGTGGTGGTGGTGGTAGTGGTGGGGGGTACGCCAACATATACAACTTCACAATGATCTCCGCAACGCGCTGATCATTTTGTGGCAGAAATCACGGGGAAATACTCTCAGAAAAATTGCCGGAGGACTTGCGCATCTGATTTTGTATCCAGTGGGGGGGCGTAACGTCCGCAAAGGCCCTTTGGCGAAGACCTTCCCATACATTGGATCACGCCATCCAAGCAACACATGATGGACATGCTCCCCATGATTAACAAAGGGCGGAGACACGCAAAACCGCCATTTGAACCACCTTTCAGGATCTGGTGCTTGGGCAGGCCGATTTCCAACCCATTCCTGATCCGCAGCCCTTTGATATAGGCTCGTTCACAAACAAATAAGTGTGGTGTGGCGCACCGAAACATCATTACCAACGTTCTAGGTCTCCAGCCGGGGGGTTCACTAAGATTCTTGAAGGTGGCTATTATGATGAGTGTAGGGTTAAACGATGGGGTGAGGGTTTGGCCACTACTACCATGCATGATGTCATTTGTCAACTAGACTCTGGTGGCACACCACAAAATCTAGGGGGCTGTTGCAAAACAGGCTTCAAGTGCCAAGCCATCAAGAATCGTTTTACACAAACCTTGCCAAAACTGCCAGAAAAAGTCAAAATCAAAATCAGCAGCACCACGCATCGGGACAGCAGACACAGAATCAGAATCAGAACAGCAGACACAGTTCCGAGAGTAAAGAGCAAGAAGCCAACATCAGGAAGTTGCAAGGGCTCCTCTTAGGGCGGCTGTGGGCTTGCATGCGCACCAAGAGACCCTGAGGAGGGGCTCAGAAGGCATACACAGGGCACCCACAGGGCATAGAAAGGGCACACACAGGGGGCGTTTGTGCATGACGCTCACAGCGCACGCACAGCACGCACAGCGCGCACAGCATGTGCACAGCGCGCATTTTATGGGGAGGGATTGGGGAATTTCAGGGCAATTAGCAATATTCTTGCCTATACAGACCATACTACACCCCCACAACCCCAGGTTTCACCCCGCCCCCACCCCCCAAGCCACCCAAGGCCCCGAATTGCAACTAGTGGCTCTCCGTTTTCTTGTTTACCTCGCCGTAGTTAACGACCAAACACAGTGCTGTGGACCCTGGTTTGGCGACAAGAAAACAGGGGCTGCAATGCCGGGGGTATTCCTTATCTTTATATTCTTCAACGAGCCTAACATCTATACATTCTTGGATCTGGTGCTCGATTTCTTCAACCTGATCCTGAGGAGCGGGATACCTTGACACCACCTCACAACAAAGTGAAAAGTACATGCACATGGCATGTGTGGGGACACCCTCCCACAGGGCACACATGGCTGGGTGGCCGCGATCATGCCTTCCCCCGTCACATGCGGGAGCGACTTTGTCAGGCACATTCCCCAGGGCAATGGGACGGGTGGTTGCTCCCTTGGTCCTTCTTCCTGCAATGTCAAAGGCGGCATCCCGAGCACCAAAAGATACTTTCCTATCTACCTACCTTGGGTATGGTCCTGCACATGGTTGTGCACAGCGTACGCACAGCACGCAATACGCCCCCACAGGGCATACGCACAGGGCATAGACAGGGCATAGACAGGGCATGAACAGGGCATTTACGCTGGGCACACCTGTTGATCTCTTTGTAGATCTGATGCGACGACGGCTTGTCTAATTCGTATGTGTACACAAATACCGGCAGAACGTGCAGCGGCGTGATGTGGGGCATGTCTAAGATGAGCCGCTGCCGGCCCAGCTCGTACACCTTCATCACCGCTTCCACGCACATGTCCTTCACGGCTTTCTCCGCAAACTGAGGCCTCGTGGTCTCTGGCAGCGCCAAGTAAGACTGCCTGGTTGTGTCTGGCAGCGCGAGGCAAAACTGCAGCGTGCTGATGTTGCAGCGGTACTCCGCGTCGTAGAACGCAAAAGGCGTCTCCGTCGGCACCTCCAAACCGTCGGAGTAGCGCGTCGTGTCCACGGGCCGCGCGATCGGCCCACCATCACGACCCACCGCCTCCCGACAGGCCGGCCCTAAAGCAGTCTCAGTGAACTGCTCAAGTTCGCTCGCGAAATGCTGCCCGCAGCTGTTCCTTATTGAATTTCTGGATTTTGGGTTCTTGCAGGGCGGCTTCCAGAGGGTGGGATCAACCAGAGCCTCTGTGACCAGCAGTGTGAGGTGCTCCGCGCTGCAGGTCACCGCAGCCGTGCTCCCGAACCCCAGGATCACGTACACGCTGCTGTCGGGGTCGATGGTGGAGGGATCGCACGTGACCGCCCACTGCCCTCCGCCCTTTCGGTGCTGCAGCAGCGGCCCGAGGCGGCAGCGGACGTTCAGCCGGAGGTCGCCGGCCTCGTGCTTCAGGCTGTGCAAATGGACCGCCGCGGCGAATCCCGGGGCCTTCAACCGGACGACCCTTCGCCCCGCAGACCGGGCGGTGCAAATCTCCTTCTGGAAATCCGGCGGATACGCATGCCACAGCCCCGGCGCGATCTCGTACTCCCACGTCGCTTCTTGCGCGTACCGCTCTTTGTAGGCGGCGACGAGGTACTCCACGGTGGCGGTGTCTGAGGACGGCAGCGCAGACTCCAACACCGAAACCGCGTGGGGGATGCGACGCAGGTCCACGTCCCCTGGGGACAGGGCTTCGCTCTGCAACTGACCAGTTACATCCGCAGGGCCGTCGGCATGCCCGGACGCTGTGCCGCTCCGCGCCTTGTGCGCATGCAGCGCACTCTCCACGCGGCTGCGGCGTTGGGGCCAGCAACAACATGACGAGGGCTGATAGAGAGGCCCCGCTGCTGCGGTCTCTTGGGCGGGCCCCTGGTGCAGGCAGTGCTTGTCCAGAAGGAGACGGTAGCCCTTCGTGGATGTGGTGCTGCCCAAGTGGCTGGAGACACACCAAACACTCTGTTCCGGTGCATGCCCCTGCCCCGGCGTCTGCTCCTGCCCCTGCCCATGCCCCTGCCCCTGCACCTCCCTCTGCCCCTCACCCGGCTCCTGTGCATGAAAGTAGATGTAAAGCCCCGTGCGCAGCCCCACGTACACGGGCTTCTGGTGATACGTCAGCACCGGTTGGCGGACGTAGACATCGTTGTAGCTCTCGTCCGGCATGTTCCGGATCCACAAGCTGCCGGCAGAGATGTCGTCCTCGCACTGCAGATCGAGGCACGTGCAATTTGTTGGGAACTGCGACAGCAGGATCTTGAGCGCCGAGCGGTTGCCCACAGCGGCCGCGCAGTGCCGCGCGCTCGCAAACCCGGGCAGGTTAGGGTTAGGGTTAGGCAGCGTCGCAGACTGCAGCCGGGGGCGCCTCTGGAGGATGGCGACCATGCTGGCCATGCGGTGCTGCGCGATGGCGGCCGCCAGCACATGCGCCACTTCGCAGTCCGTGACCTCCTCCGCCTCGCACCACTTCGCACACTTCTCCTCCTCCTGCCACATGTCGGCGCACCGCTTAGCCCAACACTCACTGTGGTAGGGCCGGTGCCCCGGGCCCCCCAGCCACAGCGTCGCGCCCACCGCCCGCGGGCAGTCCACGCAGCGCATGCAGCGCACGTGTCCCTTGCGGTGCCACACCCGGTTCCCGCCTTCCGCGTTGGGGTCGAGGGGGAGGTACGCGCCGCCGAAGCGCCAGGCAGACGTGCCCTTTCCGCAAACGGGGCAGTCGTAGGGCCGGTCCTCGCGCAGCGCCCAGAGGCCGAGACCCACAACGCCGCAGAGGCCGACCAGCCCCAGGGCGGCGCCGCACTGCATCGACGGAGGCCATGCCATTCTCGGGTGCCGCAGGGTGTTCAGCAACACAAACCTACAAGAGCGACACAGGAGGCGTGCAAGAGGCATGCCAGACCAGACATGAGCCTTACCTCCGGCAAACCGATGGCCGCCGGATGCGAGGGCAGCTCTGCGCCAGAGGCCGCCGGATGCGGTTGTTGTTCCCATGGTGTTACCCCACAGCTATAGTCGAAGCAATATGCGGCTTAGACCGCCCGGCCTTGTGACCCGGGCTGGCGTGTTCCTGCCATACACTTGAACGTTGAAGAAGGAGGCATGCGACTTGGACTTGGGGCTGGATTTGTTTGTGGTGGAGGAGCGTCACCTTTTTGGGCATGCCGGCGTGTGCCTCCCCTTGCCAAGGGGGTGGCACTAGGGTGGCACTAGGGTGGAGGTGGGTGGTCGCAAATTTCCGACCCCGCTGCCCTCCCAGAAACGTCTATTTATGCTTCTGGGAGAGTGGTGTTTCCTCTGCTGGACAGGACGTTTTTGAATGGGGGAAAAAAAAAGCTGGAGTGTCCAGTTGGCAGCCAAATCTGCACATTATGGCCACTGCAGTTCCACCAGGAGGACGGTGGATGGTTGGTGGCGGTTAGCGGCAGTTGGCAGTTGGGGGTTTGCGGTTGGTGGCGGTTGGTGTCGGTTGGTGGCGGTTGGCGGTTGGTTCGTGGTGGTTGGTGGCAGTTGGTTGTTGGCGGTTGGCGGCGGTTGGAAGCAGTTGGCGGTTGGCGGTTGGCGGTGGTTGGCGGTTGGCGGCCGGTGAGCCCTTGGGACCACGTTTTTTAACTAAAAAAAAAAATCTTGTCCACTAAAAAATGCCCTGCTGCTGGAGGTCGCCGGATGCGACCCAAATCTCTGCCGGAGGCTGCCGGATGCACCTCTTGTTGCCTGCCGGGGATTGCCGGATGCAGTCAAAATTGTTGCCGGAGGTAAGACTCATGTCTGTGCCAGACACAGCATGCAGGAGGCGTGCTGCAGGCATACAGGAGCAGGCACGCAGACCACATGCAAGAGGTAACAAACAGTTGGCACGTGGGGGAGCAGAATGCATGTGGGAGGTAAGGAGGTAAGGAGGTGAAGGAAGGAGGCGGAAGTCTTCATCAAGCATGCATGGGGCATGCAACAGACAGAGAGAAGGCATAAAGCAGCCATGCTCGAGGCGTCCTGGCGGCGTACACGAGACATACAACAGGCATACAGGGGGCATATGGGAGCAGTTACAGGAGGCATAAAAGGTCCACAGAGGAGGAATACAGAAGGCATACAGGAGGCATACCAGAGGCGTACAGGGGGCGTACAGGGGGCATGCAACAGGCTTGCAAGAGCCATGCAGGAGGTTGACATGGGGATAGAGGAGAGGCCAGCAGGAGGCATATGGCAGGCATACCAGAAGCAGCCGGCCACAAGCCACCAGAGCGCAAGGCTGAACGCGACCTGCAGCTCCACACGGACCCTCCAGAGGCCGTATAGCCAAGCGCGCCTTGCTCTCCGCTCCTGCCACAGCGTGTCTGGAAGGGGCCACACGGTCCGGCACTTGGCACGCCACCCGCAAAGCCACGCTACGACAGCGCTGAGCACGCACGTGACTCCCGCGAGGGCAATGACCACCGCGGGCGAAGGCGCATGCACCATCACGAAATCGATGGACGTCTCTGCATCGGCCGCCGGGCGCCGGGCGGGCGGGCCCGTCGGGAGCGGCTCGTACAGCACGCGGACATGGGCCGGGGAGTGGCAGTGCAGCGGGAGGAGGTGCTCCGTGCCGGCGTCCGGCGGCGTGAAGCGGAACGACGGCGGGGGCCGGCCTTCGACTCGGCACGCGGTCTCGATGACCAGCGTGACGTTCCCCCGCAGCGCATGGATCAGCACCAGCATGCTGGGCCGGACGAGGGCCGCGGGGTGCGGCACAGAGCCGAGGCTCATGGCGTGCAGGCAGCGGTCAGGGCCGGCCCGCAGGGCCTGCGGGGCCGGGACCTGCGGGACCCGGACCTGCGGGACCGGGCCATCGGCGCCGCGGGGGTGGCCGCACAGCGGCAGCTCGGCGGTGAGCGTGGGGCTTGGGGTGGGTGTGGGCAGTGGTGTGGTCGTGGCAGTGGCGGTCGGCGATGGGGTGAGGGTGATCCCTACGGAGGGCAGGGGGAATGTGGTGGGGAGGGGGTGTCTGAGCCACCCCCACGGGGAGGGCCCCAGGGGCTGACACCGGTGTTCTGTGCGTCCTGCCATCCTCATGGAATTGGAGGGGGCACACGCGGCCTCTGGGACTGTACCCCCCAACCCCTTGTCCAAGCTACGCCCAGGCCCCAACAAACTCAAGTCCCTCCTGCACGGCGGCTTAGACAAGGCGTAGCGTACAACCCACACCTCTTAAATGGAACATCTTTGCGGGTCATGATGTTTGACCCTTGTGACAATATGGCTTTGGAACGGGTGGACACAAGGCAAACCACGAACTCTCATTGACGGTCCATCCGCCATTTGGGAAGATTCCACAAAACAAGGTGGCCTCTGATGGTGACACTAAAATTGCTACCGAAATAATTTCGGTGCCAAAGACCTAAGGCCCCCCCGGAGTAGTGTGACTTGGACACGATGTAGACACTTGCAATGTCATGCAAATCAAACAGCGTAGGCCAAGTAGGTCAAACACCGCTTTTGTTGGAGTGAGCACAGCCGTCCTTTTGTTTCGGGCATTTTTAGGTGAAGTGTTACGGAACAGTGTTGTTTTCGCTTAAGCACGGGCGCCGGCGGTTACTGGCCAACCGGCGAGTTGCGTTCTGTAAGGCGAGTTGAGTAAGCACCAACTGCCGTCATGTGGCCGCTAAATGCTGGTAATTAAATCCTGGCTGCTGTCAGGTCACCAGCAACTGGTGGGGGTGACAGGCTGACTGCCTCTGTTGACTGGCACAGCGTTGTCAGTGGACTGTTGTGTCCTGTGCGTCATTTGTTGGCGAAATTTAACGGGGCAGTGCCCCCACACCCCCATCCCCCTTTAAGGACAATCAATGGCCACATGTTGTGCCATAACGCGAGTGAGTGGTGCACCCCCTCCCCCTGGCACACACACGGTATTCCCGTGGTCGCGCACCCTTTGGAGCATTCATGGTGGAGGGAGGGCGGCAGGCAGATGGTGGAGTTCAGCGACGACATGGCTCTTGTGTGGGATATGTCCATCACTAGTGAATGAATGGGCACCTCAAATATGCCAAAAGCGAAAGAACTGGAAGAGGAAGTGTACGCACCGCGCATGCACCGCGTCAGGTATTTGAACAACTTCCCCAGGAAATGGTCTACCTTTGAAGCCCTTGTAAATACCGTCCCTTGGTGAAAGTTGCCGGGGGAAGAGGTATGGCAGGGTGTGAGGGCCCCCTTGGGCAAGCTCACATGCAACCAGTGCAGCAACAGGCTGAAAGATGACAAATGATTGCACACCAATCCCAATTTTGCATGTGGCTACACTGCCCAGCGCAGTGGAGCGTATTCATGGGGTGGGGTGACCCCTGCTCTATATCGGGGGTATGTGTGCGCATTATGTGTATACCATGCCAGGGATGGTCAAACCCAAGTCTGTGAAAAGACAAGTAATGTTCGGAAAAGGGCCATGTAACCAGAGGGTGGTTCTTGAGCACGGCGATTCCTGGGCACGGGGGGGGGGGGGGGGCTGTACAATGCCTAAGGACCAGAATAGCTCTGCAGGTTGTGTTGTATTGTACAGCACCATCCCTCCTCCGCTGCCCTGCCCTCTGCGTCAGGATAGAGCGGATCTGAGGTGTTCGCAGCCTGTCAGGGGAGGGCAGAGCTGAGTGTTCTCAGCCTCGGCTTTACCCCTGGCACCAGTTGAGCAGATATTTTGAGCCCTGAGCCACACCGCGTCACGGGCCCCTCAAGCCCCCTCACCACAATCCCAAAGGGTGCGATACCACGGGAATACCGTGTGCTTGTGCACGGGGAGGGGGTGGGGTACACATGCACGCCCTCTGTGGCACGGCCCCACGTGCATCTGAGATCCCCCAACCAACCGCACGCACACTGGGCACACGGACCTGCGACAAATGCCGTCATATCACCGCCCGCAGCGACTGAAGTGACCGCGTTCCCGTTGGGAGTGTGCAGAGGCCGAGGACTGGCGCTGGCACTGTGGGTCAGTCCTAACTGTCCGGCGTCGTTCGCCCCCATGACATACAACCTCCGGTCTGCAACACACGAGAGACGTGGGGATCGAAAGGCTGAGGCATAAGAGCATAGCCTGTCCGATGGTCCGACCTTTTCCACAGCACCTTGAACCAGGGCACACCCCCCCTCAGCCCCCCTACACCGCGGCGTCCTCGATGGACATGCGTCATATCGTGAGGCTGGGGCCCGACATTGAAACTCCTGGTCTTTTTCTTGGTCCCTTTGGACCTTCCGGCCTTCGTCGTGCTTCCTCATGAACGGTCTCTCTGTCTCTTCTCCTGCTTTCGGTTTCGGAGTGGGGCTCAGCCTCTCCTCGCCCCCCCTCCCCTTCCCCCCCGTGGGCAAAGGCAAGGGCTCCTGCGTGTGCGTAACGCAGCTTGGAAAGAGGGCAGAGGGCTACCCCCTGGGGGACTCTGGGCCGGACTCCGGACGTGACTCCGGGCGGTATGCCACAGAACGTCTGCGCCAGCCGTGGGGGGGGCTATGGAGGGCTATGGGTGCGTGGGGGCGTGTGTCCGTGTGCCAAGGCGTCCTGTGTCCGATGCCATGAAGGGAGCGGAAGGACACCACTGTACTCCAACTCCTTTCAACAACCGTAGTGTAGGAAGTCCACAAGCTCTTAAAGCTCTTCTGAGACACCTTCTTGCTCACAAGTGCTTTGTGCCTTCACCTTCCTTCCGCCTGTGGCCTTTTCGGGGCGAACCCTGACTATTGTCCCTAGCCGCTCTATTGCACCATTCTTCACCCTTTGGTGCATCATGTGGACAAGCCCCCCCCCTCCCCGCGTCCCTGGGCACACTCCTGCAGTCCGAAGAGCCGAGGATACGCATTAATCCGGTTCCCTCACGTACGCCTGCAGCACCTGCCACGAAAATGGCGTGTCGTTCCCCAAAGGCCAAGGCGGTGATGGGCTGGTGATACACGGCGGGCGTTGGCAGGGGCTGTGGGGAAGTAGTATTGTGCCCCCGATGCCCCAGGCCCAACTGTCCATCAGCGTTGCGGCCCATGACATACACCGATCCACCTGCGGAGAAATGACAGGAAATGCCTCACACTCGCTGGGGCACATTCCTGTGTCCCCAGGCAGGGGTTTGCTTGAAGAGGAGGGGCGCTTTCAGTGCTGGGAAACACCCGTTATGGTTGCACCCAGACCTACCCGGCCCCGTTTTCCCCCCGCCCCCCCCCCCGTTTTTCCCCGCTTTCCCTCCGTTTTCCCCTGTTCCCCCCCAGTTTTTCCTCATTTCCCCCCCTTTTTTCCCTGTGTTTCCCCGTTTCCCCCCACGTTTGCCCGTTTTCCCCCATTTCCCCCCCATTTCCCCCCGTTTTCCCCGTTTTTCCAAGGCCTATGTTGTACCGGGGGGTACACCGGATCTGGGTACTTCTCGGCCCTGCGCTGTGGGGGCAATTCCAGAGCAGCTACAGAGCGGTTACAGGGGACTCTGAAAGCGGTTGGGGGGCGGTCACTGGCGGTTGGAAGTGCGGGTGGGGCTGGGGTACGGGAATGCCTTTGGGGCAGAAAGGGGGCCGGAGTCTTTGGGGAGGGGGGTGCCCCCCCCCCCCCCCAAATCAAGCGATTCCCCCCCATCACCCGAGCTCCGTAGCCCCTGCCGGCACATGGTGTCCTGCGTCTCGCGCACGGTCAGCTCCGGCTGGCAGTCTGCGGGGGGGAGGCTGCACTGCGTGCGTACGGCACGGCCCGTACCACTGGGACCTGCCCCCCCCCGAGATGTACGAAATGTGGCTAAACCTGCGAAGTTCTGGTTTATGAATCGCGATTTCCGTTGAAAGTTATATTTCAGTTTCCCGGGCCTATCGGGTGACTCCATCTTTTGGTGCGTGTGTACTCCACGTGCTGCCGCACAAGGGCAGGCGGGAAAGAGAGGAGGGCTTGGCAAAGGCAAGGGAGCGGTGTGCAGTCCGGAGGGCGGCCGTGCAGACCGGACCCACGGGGCACAGGGGCAGAGTGTGCGGGTGCTGCAGCGCCCTGTGCGGCGCCCTGCGGGGCGCCCTCCGTGAGGCACCCTGTGAGGCGCCTGGTGAGGCGCCCTGTGCGGCGCCAGTGAGGCACTATGTGAGGCGCCCAGCGATGCGCCCAGCGAAGCGCCCTGCGAGGCGCCCAGCAAGGCACCCTGTTCCAAAGCGGGTGCCAAAAGTGGCGGGATGGGGGTTGGTTGTCCGCAGCATGTTTCGATAGACCGTCTGTGTCATCAGGGGTATGCTAACATACAGGTAGATCATCATCAAAACCCACAGCACTCGACGTGAGGCGCCCAGTGAGGCACACTGCGAGGCGCCCCGTGAAGCGCCCAGCGAGGTGGCCAGTGAGGCCCCCAGTGAGGCACCCTGCATGAAATACACATTTCCACCGAATACGACCCTCTCCTGTGTACTGAACCGCACCCAAGTGCACCCACAGGGCCCCATCGGGGGGGGGGGGGGGCATATTCACGTTCAAAACAAAGGCGTAAGTGATGTGGCAGACGTTGAGACAGGGGCAAATTATTCCTTTCCGCTAAGGTCAAGGCAACGTACCCACATTTCCGGAGGGTGGGGGGTGGGGGGGGGGGGGGCACCACCCCAGTACCCAGCACCATTGGCCCCTGGGATCCCTTGATGGGAAGCAGCATAATGCCATAAGCTCACCGCACAGTAGGGTGCCAGTAGCGTGCCCGCGCCTGTTACAACACATAACAGGGAGGGGGGGGGGTCAACTTTTCATGGATGTATCTAAATTCAGCATAAAACTCTGGGCATTTTCCTTTTACTTCTTTCTTTTGTTTCTTTCTTTTTTTCGGGTCCAATTCTGATTTTCGGGCATTTGACCAATATTTGCCAAAATTTTGCTTCTGGCGCCTTTGCACCTGTGTGAAAATCTGAAATTCGGCGGGGGTGGGAACGGCCTGGGGGGCATGGAGTGTGTGGGGGAGGGCGCGATCAAGGCTGAGGGAGTACGCCGGTTGGTGCCTCCGGTGTAATGCACTTGTTCGAGTTTTGTGGAGGAAGCCCTTTGACTGTGGACGGCTGGTGGTATGGGGGGGGCAGGTTGGCACGAGGCCGTGTGGTTGGTTTGGTTGTCATTGGCGGCGCCTATTGGCCTCTCGCCATTGTGCAGTCCGACCCTCTGTGGGTCCGAACGTCGTTTGGTTGTGTCAACGGAGCCCCTGGATGACTTCTCCTGCTTGACAACTCCGGGGTCGGCCGACCCAGAGACGGGCTGTTGTCCGTGCCGTTGACCAGGTGCATCCAGATGCACACTCCGAGTCCATGCCAGGTTTGCCGACTCCAGCATTGACTTGTGCGCGCTGGGGTGTGCATCTGCAGGATTTTCCTGATAGGGGCTTCTAACAACCACGATGATTCTTTCCCTTTCGTCCTTTCCTTTGCCTCCTTTGGCGCCCTGCACCATTTGCGGCGAGCGCGGTCTGTCTTGTCCCCTTGCCTCCCCTTGTGTTACCTTTTCCCCCTGTCCTGGTTCCTCTGGGGCTCTCCATGGGGGGGGGGAGGAGGAGGAGGAGGAGGAGGAGGAGCTGCCGGCTCTCGGCGCGGACCCCGTGCCAGCTGATAGCCGGGAAAGGGTGTCCACTCCCCGTGTCTCCACCACACGTTGATCGATCTGTGCTTGGGCCGGGCTAAACTTGCCGGGTCCGGGCATAGACCCTGGTAGTTTCTCCCCCCGACCCCCAAAATCAACACGACCAGCTTACCACGGACACCTTTGTGATAGACCCGGCGCGGGACTGGAACCCATGGCCAAGCGACCACTTCAAGGCCCTGCTTGCTGGTGTGTTCCACGTCCCTTCTAGTGGAACTCCGCTATGGAGTACATTTGAAACTTGGGCGTGGACTAGGGTTCACTGTGGTGCGGGCGCAACGCGTAGACAATTAGTCCGGGGCTGATCACTTCGTACCCCCATGATGGAGCTAACCCGATGAGAGGTGTCGTCGTTTCCACCGTGTTCCTATGAGCCACTTATAGACGAGCGCCAGGATCTGTGCAACCCATGCGGCGTTCTGTTTGCGGTTCTCAAAGTCGACAAGTTCGGATGCTCAAGACATGGTACACGCGGAGGTGTAGGCCAAAGCGAGACACACAAAGCAAAGAGAGCAATTTGAACTCGCCATCACAGCTGTGCTGCCCGAAGGCGTACCCATAGATCAGTGTACGTTAGCTGAGGTTGATGTCTGACTAGGCGCAGGGCCTGAACAAACAAAGTTCTCAAGCGTACGTGCTCCGTTCTCGGCTTCCCATCGGGGAGGATGTACAGAGTAATAGTGCGTTCCGGTGCTCCATATGATAGTTCCCACAAACGTCGCCTCACGGGCCATGGATCGGGCGGGGGCATGTTGGGGAAATTGTCCCACAGTAGCTCGGTGACACCACGTAGACTCTCTGGGCGCACCGGATCAAATGTCCACCAATATTGTAGAGGCAGGTGCCTGCGCAAATCCCTCCCGTCCAGGACACCCGCGATGCAAACTGGCACACGATAAACGAAAGGTATGACGTTGATCATGATCATGAGCAGAGCTGGGTGTGGCCACCCAGGGGCATGCAACTGGTGAGAGGTCCAAGATGCGGCTGACCGCAGGGTGGTTGGCAAAGGACTCCAATGAAAGGTGTAAACTGCAGTGGCAGGGTGGCAAGCCGAAAAATGTGGCACCACGGGCAGCGTGAGCGAATGGTGATCGCGGTGCAGGGCCGCCAATTCGTTGAGCAAAAAAGTCACAACGTGCCTCAAGGCATTGCGGGTCATGCCTCTGGACAAAATCAAAGAGACGTCCTGGGGACTGATCTCCCCAGTGAAACCGATCTGGACATAGGGGTATGGCGACGTTGCGTGGAAAGGGTCGGATCCATAACGGATGCCAAAAAGTTCAGTGCCATGCAGGATGCGAACATCATGTTTTGTAACCGCTAGAACCCTCCAACGTGGGCAAAACTCCTGGAACTTCAAAAGCAGACGGGAATGAAAGAAAACACGCAGAAGAGGCAGAACAATGCAAGAGTCCACGTAGTGACGCATGGTCATAGTGGCACCACAGAACGGGCAAACGGAGGCAGAAGGGGTTCCAAGATTGTGTCGGATGGCAACCACAATGAGATGCACTGCCCAGGTGAGGTAGCCACGCATGACAATTTCCTCGTAGAACCGAAAACACGAGTCTGTTTGGACCGGTTGTCGCCCAGCTGCCCGCTGGACATTCGCTCGGAGACCACGCCGTAGTAAACAAACCGGGTCATGCACCTGGTGTGACGGTTCCTCTGCCACGTTCTCAAAACATACTAGAGGTTCTTGTATGGGTGAGATCCAACCCATACGAGGGGTTTGGGATAAAGCGGTATCCTTCGCCACCGTATCGACGCTCTCCAGGACGGTGTCCAGAAAGGTACCATGCAGATGTGAATAGAGATGTCGTGGAACTTCCCACTGGGCAGACAAATCACGGCACACCGCGAGGAGGGCCGCCACAAAAGGGCAGGATCCGTCATTGCGACTCTCCAGGGCCGTAATATAGGACTTGGAGTCCGAGAACGTCCAAGTGTTGTGCTTATACAGGGCGACGGTCGGGCGACGGGCACGAAGAACAGCCCAGGCAACGTATAATTCAGCTTGATAGCTGTTGTTGCAGAAGATGGGGATGCGTATCGGGTATACGGTGTAGGCACCAGTGTCCAGATTGAGGACCGCCACTGCCCCTCCTGAGTGATGATGTCCCGGGAACCAGGACGCATCATGAATATAGGCCGTGGGATGGCCCTGAGATGCAGGCAGGTCTAGGACCTCGGGAGACAACGCTTGCAAATCCGTGGAGAAAGGCGGTTGACCATTTGGAACAGGTACAAACCTGCAGGGCCAGCCTGCCCGCTGTGCCGCTAAAGAGGAAGAATAGCCCGCCTCCATCCAGGAGTGGACATCATCCGCCTGCCACTCATGCTGGCATTGGTGCATAGGATGCGGCACCAAGGGAGCGTGTACGGGCGAAACCGGTACATGAACTGCTAGGCACAAACGGTGACATAAAATGAGGAAGCGGCTATGGTCATCAGCATGCACCAAACACTCCTGGGCGTGATACGGACTGGACAGACACGACATGCGCGGGTTGAACCGTAGCTTCGCTTGCAACAGACCATGGCGGGTAGAGGACCGAACAGAGGGGTTGTCATGATTCAATTGGCGGATGTAAACCTCCATGAAGGAACTGTACATGATGTAGGGGGAGTTTTCCAAACCCACCCACCCCGTATCCAGAGGCTGTAAAAAGGCTTCTGGAGGGAGGGCGTCCGCCTCCAGTCGCCAAATAGAGCGCAAACGGGATGCCAAGGGCAGATCGCCCAAACGCATCGCACGATACAGAGGGGGGCGGATCTGGGAGCACCAGCGCTGAGTGCCTCCAGCTACACTATTGTACATGCTAACCGGATAGTGCGACGGCAGGGACATTTGGGTGACCGCTGCTGTAGCGCGTCGTCCCGCCTTCATATACTTGGCCAGATCCTGACGGTGGTACTGCTGCGGTAGGGCATGCGGCCCAAAAGACGGATATAATCCGTGGCCGTCGGACGCCGTAAAGGGGACCCTAGCATATAGAGGGGCTCCTCCAGAAAGATGACACGATTCAGGCGAAGTTCGGTGCCTACTGCTAACGTTTTCAGGTTGTCAGAAAATAAGTTGGTGGCTGCACCTGCAGCCGGTAGCTGAGCTAGAAGATTCTGGGCATCAGCATGGGTGGATGCCAACCACGACGTGTCATCGATCCAACCCAGGCGGCGCAAGGACCCTGCAGGCGCTGTAACACACCCAGCAACTAATAGAACAAAGGCTGCGCGTAACTCACCCAAGAGGCAGTAAAGAAGAGCGGACAAGGGGTCTCCCTGCCCCATACCAGTTTCATAGCGCGCAAACGCCTCTTCCACACCTTGATAACCGCCCATATGCAATAGCATGGCACGGGTTGCGTACACAAGCAAGCTTGCGGCCGAAGGGTCAACACCCACAGCCAATAAAGCGGCTTGCACAGTGTCATGAGCCAAGGAGCCGAAAGCATGAATGACATCATCCAGGATGAGCCAGGCCGAAAGGCCCTGAGCCCAACGCGAGAGAAGCCAATCATGCACCACACGAAGGACATCCACTACGGATGTCCGCTCCCACATGGCAAATTGTTCCCTGGAGATCCGGAGCTGTGCACACAAAAACTTTTGAAGGTGCCCCGCAAGGTGCATAGAAAGCACTTTCCACAGAACGGATAAATTGCTTAAGGGGCGGCCATTGCCCACGATACCATTGGGTTGCTTTTTGGGCAAGAGAGTAAAATCGCCATGGTGCATTCCGGGAACGCGAGCACCTTGTAACAACAAGTTGTAAAAAGACACGGGGACGACCAGATTGGCATCCGACAAACGACGGAGCAAAACATACTCCACTAGATCCCTAAATGGCGTAGTGTGGGGGGTCTGATCTAGAATGAGGCGTATGGCGGGTACCGTGAGGAGGGGAAAACGAAAGCTGTCAGATAAATGTGCCCACCCCATCATGTTGCGGATGTACGGCACGGATAAACTGCTCAAAGGGGCTAGGTGTCTTTGACACAATTGGTCCAATGTGACATGAGCACGGAGACGAGGGCACACTGATAAGTGAACTGCATATTTGGGTTCTACGGAGGGGCTGAAGGAGCCCTTGAAGATGCGGCGATAAGCCTTTGTAGAGGGGTGATCGTGTCGAGTGGTACGGACCAAGCCCAACTGCGACGCTAAATTGGTGATGTACCACGCGGTATGGACCGCTCGACGCAACGTGAGAACCTGGTGCAAGTGCTCCAGCTTAGTCCACCAGGTGGGATGCCCGCGCAGGTAGGTGGACAGATGCTCTTGTTGCAACCGGACTAGGACCGGAATTCGGTCATACGCTACGGGCTCACCATAGGCGTCCCGCGCAGCTTCAACCAGAGCATCACGGAGGCGAACAAAAATGGTCTCAGCCACAGATACCTCCAATCGTTCAGTACGACCAGCAAAGGATGCATTGAACGCTGACGTGTACTTCTCAGGGTCCGGCGGAAACAAACGGAACCGTTTACGATGCTCAAGAATCGCTACCGGCGCTGGCGCCGAGACATGCGTCAAATGCAAGGTGATGGGGCTGTGGTCTGACGGGAAGAAGGCATCTGAATGAACCTCACAGCGAGCACCAGGCAAACCAACGGGTACCAGGAAATGGTCCAAAACATTGAAATAGCCTTGGGCCCCCACCCAAGTCGGGAGTTCCACTCGAGGGCGCACGTGAAACAAAGACGTTTCCTCCAAAAAATTGGAGAACATTCATTTCATATCCGAAAAAGACTGGGGGAAGTGCTCCGCCCATCCGGGGTTTTGATTTATATCCCCAAAGGCTAAAAACAGATACTGATGTGAGGCCAAGATGTGACCCAAGACCCACTCCAAGATTGGCTCATAGCTTTCCACTGGGCCAGATGCTGGTAGGTACAAGCCCACCGCAAAAATTGAGCATCCCGCTAGGCTGAACCATACCGCTACTCCGTGTCCATCGGATCGTATGTCTACTCTGTGAAAGACGTAGGAGTCATCCCGGCGTATCAGAATAGCCACTCCTAAGCACTTTCTGGACACTGTGCTGAAGAATGCTGCATATAGAGGGTGTATTGAGAACCCTTCCGGGAGGGAGCCGACCTCCTGTAGTGATACTACGTCCGGGTAAGAAAAGGATTGTAAAAGGGATGACAGAGCCCGTACCTTGGGCCTCAAGGTTTGCTGGACGTTCAAAGAAAGAAAATGCATGCCATCGGGGGGAGGGGCATCTGATGTTGTTTGAACATCTTGTAGAACCGCTGATTTCCAAACTGCCATGCGTCGGTCCAACGCCTCGAGATGATACAGAGCTCGAGAACTGGTCGCTTCCGGTACCGATCCGGGAGGCAGCCTACGCAAATGGCGACGCATAAGCGTCGAATTCAGACAAAGGAACAAAACTGAGACACTGTTCAGGGCCGAGGAATGTAAGCGCAGAGCAAAACGGGTAATGAGTGCTTTGGAGAGCTTGCAAACAGATCCCTCCGGAAAGGGTGGAAACATGTCAGAACACGCACTGGAGGTAGCCTCCAGCTGATGTTCACCTCGCAGCTGTAGCAGCACGCCACGGTGAGATGTATTGAGGGGGGATCGTGGTACGTCAAAAGGCCCTTTGACAGCGAAAATTGTCATGAGGCACGGAGGCAGAAAGGGGAGGGACAGAAGAGCGTCCGGGATGTCCGTCATCCCCTGGAAAAAGCCCGACGCCGTGAAGTGACAACCCCAGGCACGGGATGTCGAATGGTTCAAGGATGTTTGAACAACATCCCGTATAGCCGAAAAGGAGATTCGAACTACATCATGCTCACAATCCTGTGGAGCCAACACATAAGGAGCCGGCGGCTTCGTGGTCGCAGACTGCGCATCAGGGACGCGTATCCGTTATCGGAGATGCCGGCACTGGGGGGGGGGGTAGGATGGGGGAGGTGGGTATGAGGGGTACGTTACTGCTGGTACTGAGGACGGCGAGGGTGGTGGAGGAGCAGGAGAGGGTGTGGCATACATCGCAGACGTTGGTTGAGCGCCAGGGGCTGTATAGGGCGAGGGGCTGGGATGGTACGTCGGCGGCGCCGGCGGATAGGTGTATGAGGGATACCCAGCATAGGCATACATATAAGGTGTGGGGGTCGGGGCTGCATATTGCTGCGCAGTGTGGGGGGGTGCGGGGGGGGGCGGTTGAGGGGCTGGCTTCTGTGCGAGCCCTCTTGTTGGGCGGTGCGGAGCCCCATGGCCTCCACGGCTGAGTGTCCGCTTGGCGGAAAGTGAAAGTGAAATGCGTATCCTCATAGGTGGACTGCGACTGCAAAACAGTAGACGCGGCATGAGTAATTCCTACGACGGAATAACCGCCGTTGAGACCATCCGTGACCTGACGGATGTACTGGTCCTCCACACGAGCAACTTGATCGTTGCCAAAAATGGTGCGCAGGACGCCCCCTAGCTTCGGGGCAGAACAAGGCCGAGTGACCTTAGGCTTAGCCGTCCACCGAATATACACGGCGAGGGGGTAGCTGTCTGCATCCGCCCCGCCACCCCGTGAGGGGGTTCGTGCCGAGGACGCTTGAGAACCAGCTGCCTGATTCTGAGCATGGGCTGTCTCTACTGAGGATGGCACAGGAACCAGGGCTGAGGAAGTTCCTGCAGCCGCTGGTTGCATGGTTTTCTGGACCAAAAAGGCTTGGACTGCCGCGGCCCAAGTGGGATGATGCGAAGAATTTCTGGAAAGGTATTCCCACTGTGCATAAAGAGACTCGCGCGGGAACTCAGGTCCCAGGCTGTCTGTAACACGTCAAATTCATATAAAGATGAAAGGCTCGGGCAGACTCTGATTCCTGGCCTGCGGGAATGGCATTGAGCCACTGCAGAAATTTGGGGAGAGGATCCGTTGAGGCGGGAGAGGGGGGATCTGAAGATGCCGGTGTGGCTGCCGCAGACGGCGCAGAGGCCACCGGGGCCAGAGCGGGCTGCGGAGCCGCGTCCACAGCTGCAGGGAGAGCAGGGGTAGAATCCGAGGGGGCCAGGGCATCAAAACGCACTACACGTTCTGCCCGGAAGGCCCGTTGCAAGTCTTTCCGGTCACTGGGGGCAATACCCAGCATAGTGGCGATGGACACCACTAGCGGGACAGAGGGGAGGAAAAGCTCATGATCATGCGCCAAAAGGGCAAAGCGGTCCCGTGGTATCAAAGCTGTCAACACAGTGTGTACACGGGAGGCACTGATATCAGTGCGACGTAAAACATCACGGAGTAGACTCATAATGAGGCCCATGTCTGGCATTTGGGGCCGCGGTGCTCGTTTCTGGAGTTGCGCATTTTCCGCGCGCAAAGACTGGAGATCATTCTCGAAAATGGTCACCTTGTGGCGGAGATCACGTAGGGCCATGTCATGGGAGTTGCTCTGTGCCTGCACAGCTGCCTTATGATGTGCCGCTTGTGCCGCAATCTCGGACTGGTGCTCTTCTCGTAGTCTTACTAAGGCTCGGTCGTGCTGTGCCAGAAGTTCACTGACATCATAATCCGGCGGATGGCCAGATGAGGCACCAAAGCAAAGTCGCTGAGGTGGTAAGGCATCTTCCGGGGATCTCATGAGGGAGGGTCCGACTGCGGCGCCAACAGCGCCTTCTTGGGTGCAGGTGAGGTCTACCGGAGTAGCAGAAAAATCAAGGTATGCAGGCATAGATGACACCGGGGACCCTTGGTCAACATTGATGGCATCAATCGTGGGTAGCGCGGGTTGAGCCGCTGGAACTGCAGGGGATAGCAGACTATAGGTACCAGACACAAGCTGAAATGGAGTCCCAGGGGTGTAGTGCCGGAGCCACTTGCTGAGGCTGATCATAGGGGCATGGCCACATTCAAGGACGGCCAGAATTGGCGCTGTAGCCCAGGATAAAAGGGCACCACCTACGAGGTCTCAGAGTTCCGACACAGATCCAACAGGACGAGCGAGGCCTCATAGGCCGCGGCAGCGGTGTTGATGGACACGACATCCAGCACTGGGGCACGCTTGGGGAACGGCGCACCGAGCACAAAGCTGCCAAAGCTGCCAGCCCAGGACAGCAAGGCGCAATGCAGCTCATCCAGAGGCGCTGGTTTAGATATGGTGATCGTGGCCTCAATCGGCTTGGGTAGCTCCCACATAATGGACAGGGCGTCAGGGGCCGGTAGACGAGACCAGAAATCACGAACCTCCCCAAAGGGGAGATAATCCGCCACCGGCTTGATGAGCTTGGTTTTCAGCGTTGCGTTCGGCACTCCACGTACTTGATTGGGTTCTTTGACTCCAAGCATCCGAGTGATAGAGCCGTGAAGCTTGGCCGGGTCCAAGGGGCGATAATTGGGGGACCAATGTTCAATAAGGCGACGCGCCAAATCATCCGGGGGCAGTGGCAGGAAGCCTAGGAGCTTGGGGCCCGCGGCCACGGCGAGCGGCATGTGCGGAACGATAACCCGATCAGAGGACGTGATGATGGTGGACTGACAAGTGAGCAGCAGACCTTGGGGGTGTAGAACCGCACCGACGTTGGACACCGAGGAGACACGGCCCTTGTAAAGCGCCCAACGGAGCGCATCATTGACCCCGGAGGGGGGATTGTTCCACAGCTCTGGTAGGGACTCACGAGCGGACTGTAGGATCCCAGGGTTCGTTTGGTTTTCCCACCGAGTCAGAAGATCATCGGCATACGGATCCGACGGCCGGCGCAAGGACAGATCAGTAAGAAGAGGGGAGACATGAGCCGACATGGCGGGATCAGGAGTCTGGACGCGCGAGTGTGGATAAAAGATTAGAGGTGGACCCCGAAGCAGGAATTAAGGTTTGCGTATAGGAACATTGTTTGGCACAAAAGCTTTTGCGCGCAAGTTGCAGTGCAAAAAGGAGCGGTGGCCTGGTCTGCAGCCCAGAGGGATTCGAACCCGTAACCGTGATAACCCTATAGCGCATCGGTTTCCGCTAGACCACGGTCCCACCTTAACGGTTATGTGTGATTCTGCACCGACCAGGGTGAACGTTGCACTAAGCCGGGCTTGAAATAGGGTTGACAGAAGTGTGAGTGCAACGCTATGACGACTAGACCGGAGCCGGGATCCCTAGGGAGCCACCTATAGCGCAAGTGGACAGCAGGCAGTAATCAGTGATAGAGCTTTGTTCCCCTGTTACTACTCATGGAGCGCAAAGCTGGTCTACGATAAAACCAGTGTCGTGGCGTTGTCGAGAAGGCACTGTGCCATGATACTCATGAAAAAGGGGGCTCGCGAGCAAAACGTGGAACAAATGCAAGGTGCAGACAGTGTACCAAAGCGGCCCCCCACCGGATAGGTGTTGAATGGGATACCGCCCCACTGCCCACGAGTATGAGAAACACAGAGAGCATCACAAGATCACTATGAGGGAGCAAACGGGAACGGGTCCTGGCCAGGGTTGAGCGTTTGGCAGTTCAGATCAGGCACAAATCGACATACCCCTTCGGGTTCCGACTACCACGGCACAGGAAAGCAGGACGCCAGGTAAAATTTCATGGTACTGACGGCCACCATTCGTGCAGAAGGCTCAGGCATAGCAACTCCCCCTCCTCCTTGGGAGGGAGCACATCGCGCGGGGCGATTTGAGTCGCCATACCTGGCACCTACAGTGGGTTCCACCCTCCCCCCGCGGGGAGGAGCACATCGCGTATGGCGAGTGAGGACAAGAGGCGGGACGGAGCACAAACAGTGGGCAAATCAAAGACAGGGCCGACATCTCCGAAGGTACACGCGGGTCAACAGGGGCCAGGGTGTCACGTTTGCTACTGACTCAGGTCACACAGCGTGGAGTAGATTGGGCGCGAGGTCAAAAGATGGCAGTATCAGAGAGACCAAGGATGCACGGTAGGGGTGGCACAATCTGGCTTCAGCGTCTAAGTCTGAGAAGATACAACGTTACTCTGCTTCGAGGTACACACGGATGTTAATGGTCGAAAGGAGGTGGGCGATACGCTTGCACTCTCACACGCGCCAATGGCTACTCACAGGGACAGAACGGAGGAGGTGCAAGCTCAGTAGGTTCCAGGATAGCAGAGGTAAAGAGTCAGAATCCGTCACACACACGTAGGGCACCAATCAGACTCCCGCAAGGATTCCTGCGCCCGCACCAGCACCAGGATCAGCATCGGGTCCGCGGCGATCACTGTCATCGTTTCCCCGGCTCGGGAGCCGGCATGCTGACTCATAATCCATGGGGGGAAAGAGCCCCCGTGCAATCTCGTTGATCATGTTCGCAGATCCCAAAATGCGGAAGCGGGCAGGGCCGTTGTGGGACGTCAGTTCAACCGTCACATAGCCATATTTACTGTTATCCCGGTGCAGTCGCCACCACCGAGGGTGGTAATGTTGACTGGGCGGTTTCACAGTGTGGGGGATCCATCGCACATCAGGCAGCACGGGACGTAGGGCGGTGATGACGGCGCCACGAAATCTCTGGAATGCAGACTCAGTGTGTTGCTGGGAGACAGGCGGGACCAGGCGCAACTCTATGGTTTCTCGGGAGTGAACGTGCAAAATGTACGCAGGGCACAAGGGCGCTTTTTCCCCGGCAATCCGTGAGGCATATCGAGCAGCACTGCGTCTCCGTTGATTCTTATACCCCTCATCGGACCTCTTGCGCTTGTCTTTGCCCATCGCTGGAACCAGACAGCAGGGCAAGGGCAACCAGGACAGTCAGCGATCAGCAGCACAAATTATCGTGTCAAGTCTAAGATGAGAGGGGGGCAGTCACCCAAGGTGCAGGTGTAGAAGCGGAAATCTAGCAGGGACAGGATCGCACACAGGGGCCACAGAGGAGGAGCAGAAAGCGGGTTGTCACTCTAATAGGGGCAGCACTGCTGCGGTATCTACTATTCATACAAAAAGCTTGGGCACCCTCTCCCGAAACGAGAGAACGCATCGCGCAGGGCGAGCTAGGTGAGGTCTAACGTTGAGACGACAGTGCACATGAGCGAGGGTCAATAAGGGTACAGGGGCACAGCACTAGCGGCACAGCGCAGCGGACGAAAACTAAGTGGTAAACCTTCAGGTGTTTGTGTTCGGCCCCCAGGCACTTTCTGCCGTTACCGGGTTCCTGGGCACTTTGTGCAGCTCCCATGCTGTCGTGAGGCGGTCCGCAGCTACTGTTATTAAACCGGTTTGTTCGAGCCAAAGCAGTTCGTGACTATTGGTGTGACCATCATGGCGGGGCAGAAAGAGATTGAGCATAATTTGCAGTTAGGCAGAATCGAGTGAGCAAAGCACAGCAGGAGCGCGGGACAAAGTGACGAATGCTCATCTGTTCCAGATTCCAAAGGATTGTGCCATCATGGAGTTGGGGGTTATCCCATTCGTGCTACCTTCAAAGTGTATCAAGTACGTACAAACTGTAGATTGTTTTGTCCAGGATATTAAAAGGTGGACAGCCCAAGGGCTTGCAGGTTCCCGGCGGGTACGGCCCCCCCGCCACCGAGTTCTGTAGCATGTGGAGATGACCCCCGTGCCCGCGACCCGTTCGCCCTAGTGCCCAGCATCCCGGCGTGGCGGGTGGCCTGCTACAGTCTGGTTGAGGATGTATTGAAACACACATGGGTCACGCAGCATAGCTGCACCCTCTTTCCGGCTTGTTCACAGCGGGGATAGCCCACCATGCCCCCACACCACGTCAAGGTGTCCGGCCCCCGGGTTGTAGGGGGGTGGGGGTGGGGGGACAGGGGGATACGAAGCCGGGGCCCAGCTGGTAGAGGCACAGCGTATGCTCTGCTGCCCCTCCGGCCACCACTCCTCAGGTCGACTGCTGCCGGTGCCACACCTGCGAAGATGGCAGTCTGGGCGCCGCCCGTGACAACGGCCGTGATCGGTTGCCCGTTGGGCGCTTCGAGGGGCTGCGGAGTGCCCCTATGCCACGTGTCCCCGAGGCCCAGTTGCCCGTAGGTGTTCCGGCCCATCACGTACAGCCGCCCGCCTGCAAACCGTAGAGACGAGCCCTGGCCCTGGCCCTGGCCCCAGTCCCCAGCCTCGGACTCAGTCCCTATACCACGGCGGTGGGTGTTGTGTGCCATGCGGCCGTGTGTTGTTCGTTATCTTGTGAAAGTCAGCCCTGGGCGGGAAGGAGGAGGGGGGGGGGGTACCCTCCCCTCCACAATCCAGGACGTTTTTTAATGGAAAAAAAAAAAGCTGGAGTGTCCGGTGGTCAGCCAAACGACGGTCAGAGGGTAACCGACGGCGGTCGGAGGGTAACCGATGGCGGTCGGAGGGTAACCGACGGCGGTTGGAGGGTAACCGATGGCGGTTGGAGGGTAACCGATGGCGGTTGGAGGGTAACCGACGGCGGTTGGAGGGTAACCGACGGCGGTTGGAGGGTAACCGATGGCGGTTGGAGGGTAACCGATGGCGGTTGGAGGGTAACCGACGGCGGTTGGAGGGTAACCGACGGCGGTTGGAGGGTAACCGACGGCGGTTGGAGCACGTTTCTGAACTAAAAAAAAAGTCTTGTCCACTAAAAAATGACCTGCCACAATCCCTCTTCCCCCTCTCCTCTCCTCCAACGCCTCCCTGTCCGCGGCCTTTCTCTGCATGTTCAGTCTCTGGACGGGGGTGAAGGGGTGGAGGGCACACCCCGGCACCGGGTTCGGCGGCACCTTCGGCCGGCCGAATCGCTGGCTCATTCCCACACAAGGGGCAGGTCGAAGGTGCCGCCGAGCCCCATTCCCTGGGCAGGCGGTCTCTGTGGACGCGGTCTGCCAGTCCAAGCCCCGGTCCCGGCCGCAGTCCCTGCCCCCCCCCCGCAGCCTCTGTCCCAGCCCCAGCCCCAAGCCCCGTCCCAGAGCCAGTCCCTGCCCCAGGGGTCTATCAGCGCTAACACGCCTCATGGCCTCACTTCAACAACAATCGCGACGGGGTACACAACACCCACGGCCGCACGGCACACAACAGAACAGCGCCATGAACTCGTCCGCTACGCTTCCGCAGACAATCAGGGCTGGTCCCCTGACGGCGGTGAAGTGGTCCACTGGCGGATGGCGTTGATTGGTAATTGCTCCAAAGGGGGGGTTCGTATGAGCCCCTTTTTCAAGCCCCACCCCCAGGGGGGGGGGGGGGCTCTTTTGTCAGGCTATTACGAGGGCAGACGCTAGGCATGGGACCGACATGGGGACCAAAAACCAAAACAAATGAAAATGACTTTTTTGGAATCAGCGCGTCGAGAGGGGTCAGAAAAGTGGTCATTTGCCCCTTTTTGATGAAGAAAAAATTGCAAACTATTTTTGCCCAAAAACGGCCAAAATCAAGGCCGCTGACAGAAGAGCCCCTTTTCCAAGCCTCCCCCCCCCCCCGCCGGGGGTCATGGGGGCTCATACGACCCCTCCCCCCCTTTGGGGCAATCTTCCACCCGCCCAGCGGTCGGCGGTTAACCGACGACGGTTGGCCGTCAACCGCCGGCGGTTGGCCAATGGCCGCGGGGCTGGGGGGGCTGCCCTTGAGGGGCTGTCTTGAGTAAAAAGCACAACACAGCGGGTGTTTAAGGACAGCCCTGTGCCAGCCCCGTTGGGGGCCGGACAGATCTCCGCTCCACAGACTCGGTGCATCGATGATCCATCACAGGCTGCACCATCGGCCATGAGCATCGACGTTTTCACAGCAAAACAAAAGCGGCCAATACGACATCACACCGCAGGGCAACACCGACACTGAGGGGGGGGGGGGGGGGTGAGACCTAATTAAAAAACAGACAAATGCAAACCAGAGGTAATGCACTCCACAGAAAGGCATAAGTGCATCTTTATTCTCTATGCCAAACCTGGTTGAACCTCAAGACACACACTGTGTCTGAAACAGAAAACAGAACATCATGTCTGACCAATTTAGTCAGACAATCACACTCAGTAGCTGTCAGCCAGACATCAGCAATCAGTGTCGGATAAAGAAACCATGCATTACCGGCATGGCCGAAGGGCTGAGGGGGGGGGGGAGGCTTGGGTCCGGGGGATTCAGGTCTTCAGGCTGCCTCCGGAGGACAGCCTGAATCCCCATCCGAGGCCCAAAGCAGCTAGTCCACGGCAGCCGGCAGTCCAGGGCGGCAGGGGACACCGGCCGGAGCAAAACAGAGAGCGGCCCCCACAAGAACTTTTGATCTGACGGACGCGCCAGACGAACGCCCCCCAATCACGTCAGGGGGGGGGGGGGTGCTGCTTTTTGGGGAACGGTGGTGCATGTCCGTGTTCTCGCTGTGCTCCACTCAACGATTGCTGGTGCAACATCCCTGAACTCCGGCCGCCGCTCATCATCCTGCCCCCCGCATCCCGCGGTCCAAATAGTCTGGATCGGATGGAGCCGGAGGATCTGGTCGAGGGGCCGTCGAGGGCCCAGGCAGTGCATTTCATATGGCGTGGCCGGCCGATGTGCAGTGTGATCGGGGACGCCATCGAGCACCCCCCCGGCGGCCTGGGAGCCTTAAGATCGGCCCCCAAATCCAAACCCAAATCCCCTCCCCCTCCCTCCCCCTCCCGCCCTGCGCCTCCCCCCCCAGACACGCTCCCTCGCCCCCCTCCCCCCCACGCCGAGGGTCCACTCCTCCAAGCGTCCAAGATCCGCCGTAATGCAACAGCTTCAGCTCTCAAACCGCTCGGCTTCGTCACTCATGCAGTTGAAACATGGAATCCCCCGCACACCTGCGCAGAAGGCACTGTGCTCCGCGCCCGTCATCACATGGGTCACGGCGTCCCCCCGCGGAGATTCCACAGGATGCGGTGTGTTTGGGCGGGCCGGGCTGGTGCCGAGTTGGCCGTAGTGGTTCAGGCCCATGGCATAAAGCTGACCTCCTGCAAAGGAAAGGCAATACGCAGACAAGGCACAGGGAGGGCGTCGCATACAAAGGCATGTGCCCTCTGCGCACACAGAGAGCAAATGGGAAGCACAACAGAGCCATGAAAGAAATGACTCCCAAAAATGATGTACTGAAGGCACCGCGTGGGGCACAGAGGGAGGACAGATGTCCGGCGCGCGGACATCATGAGTAGTCTGCAGTGCACAGCAGTTGGCCCATTGACCATTGCCGATCACAAATCCCCTGCACCCCCTCAGCACAGGTACGGGGCGGAGGGGGGCAGGGCGGGTGACGCGCTGAAAATTTTGCCCGGCGCGCGCCCGGCGCGGCGACGCACCCCCGGTGGTGACCATCTCTTGCTTTGTACTCTTCTTGCACTGACACGCACACGTGCAGTCGTAAGGGCTGCTTCGGTGACATGGCTCTCTCTCTCTCTCTCTCTCTCTCTCTCTCTCTCTCTCTCTGTATTTGTGTGTGTTTGGGGGGCTCCGGGTTCAGGACAACCAAGAGAACAAGACCTTTCATTCTTCTTGTCCGCTGCAGAACGCAGGGTGCCACTGCTGGTGGTGGTGGGCCACTGCTGAATATCTTGTGTTGTGTTTTGTTGCCTCTCGCTTTTGTGTGACCGCCTTTGGATCCCTCGGAAGGGACCATATATATATATATATATATTACTACACCCCTCTCCCCTTAAATTTAGCTAACAAGCAACAAGCAAGCAACAACAACACGTCTCCGTGCCGTTTTGGCCATTGCTCCGTCCCAACGCTTCGGATCTTGTCCCTATGTAGCCATCTTGGAGCCTAGGTGGTGGCCTTGCCAAATCCAAGTTTTGAGCCAAAAACTCACCGCTGGCGGCCCGGGGCGGTGGCGCCAAGTCGGGAGGTGCCCTCCCAAATCTGCGCAATTTTGGGCCAAAAACAGCCATTTTTCGCCCAAAACAGCCCTAGTAAGGGTTCAAAACAGCCAAACGAAGGCAAACGGCTGCTACACTTCACGTGCGGCTTGACTTTCTCGTGACCAAGGGACCTTTGGTGCCCTCTAACTCCACGATATGTCCGAGAAACGGCCCAAAAAGGCGCCAAAAAGCCCCAAAAACTGCGCAATGTGCACCAGCACCCCGAAACCAAGCACGGGCTGTATCTTGGGCTGCGTGGCTCAAAAACGAATTCCGAGGGCACCTAGTCCACCCGCAACCCCCCACTTTTTATGGTTTCCAAGCCTCAGAATCGCCCAACGAGACACGTAGACCCCTGCACCAGTGGTCACTTGGTGCAGCCGGAGGGCCGGCCAGCACACATACATTGGGGGCCAACGGTGGGTCCACCAGGGTCCCCGGGGCGAAAAAAATGCTTTTTTCCAAAGTTGTTCCTAGACCACTTGGGATGCTCAAACAAGTGTTTTTAGGCCGTTTTGAGCCCGTGGTGGCGCGTTTTGGGCCATGGAAAATCCCAAAATGCCTTGAAAATGGACCGTTTTGGGACCAAAAAGGCGTCAAAAATGGGTCAAAAACGCGTCTTTCCAAAAATGATCCTGGACCATTTATGATGCTCAAACAAGTGGTTTTAGCCCATTTTGAGCCCGTGGCGACGGGTTTTGGCTCATGGAAAATCCCAAAATGCCGTGAAAATGGGCCATTTTGGGACCAAAAATGGGTCAAAAATGGGTCAAAAACGCGTTTTTCCAAAAGTGATCCCGGACCATTTGGGATGCTCAAACAAGTGTTTTTAGCCCATTTTGAGCCGGTTTTGACCGAGATTAGCCCCTTCCACCACATGTATGCACCAAGTTGTGCCCTTCGCACATACCTTAGAGCCGTATGGTGGAGCCACCTAGAGTTGGGAGAGGGGTGTAGATTGGAGGATATATATATATATATATATATGTGTATGTATATATACATATATATATATATATATATATATATATATATATATGGCATAAGTGGGGAACGCCCCCCCCCCCCCACCCGGCCCCACCCGCCGGGCTTTGGTTGGGGTCAAGGACCCACTTATGCCATATATTACTACACCCCTCTCCCCTTAAATCTAGCTAACAAGCAACAAGCAACAACAAGCAAGCAACAGGCAAGCACTTCTCCTTTCCGTTTTGGCCATTGCTCCGCCTCATCGCTCCGCGCTCTACTCTACTCTAGCCATCCTAGAGCCTAGGTGGTGGCCTTGCCAAATCCAAGTTTTGAGCCAGAAACTCACCGGTGGCGCCCCAGGGCGGGGGCGCCAAGTTTGGAGGTGCCCTCCCAAAAGTGCGCAGTTTTGGGCCAAAAACAGCCTTTTTTGGCCCGAAACGGCCCCCAAACCCAGTCAAAACGGCCAAACGAAGCGAAACGGTGGCTACTCTCCACGTGCGGCTTGACTTCACCGTGTCAAAGAGCCCTCTAGTGCCCTTCAACTCCACGATATGTCCGAGAAACGGCCCAAAAAGGCGCCAAAAAGCCCCAAAACTGCGCAATGTGCACCGACACCCCGAAACCAAGCACGGGCTGTATCTTGGGCTACGTGGCTCAAAATCCGATTCCGAGGGCACCTAGCCCACCCGCAACCCCCCACTTTTTGTGGTTTCCACCCCTCGTAATCGCCCAAACAGACGCCTAGACCCCCGTACCAGTGGTCACTTCGTGTAGCCGGAGGGCAGCACAGCCCGCGCAGGCGGGGGCCAACGGTGGGTCCACCAGGGTCCCCGGGGCGAAAAAAATGATTTTTTTCAAAGTTGTTCCTAGACCACTTGGGATGCTCAAACAAGTGTTTGTTGGCCGTTTTGAGCCCGTGGGGCCGCGTTTTGGGCCATGGAAAGTCCCAAAATGCCTTGAAAATGGGCCGTTTCAAGACCAAAAATGGGTCGAAAATGGGTCAAAAACGCGTTATTCCAAAAGGGATCCCGGACCATTTGGGATGCTCAAACAAGTGTTTTTAGCCCATTTTGAGCTCGTTTTGACCGTGTTTAGCCCCTTCCACCACATGTATGCACCATTTTATGCCCTTCGCACGTACGTTAGAGCCGTATGGTGGAGCCACCTAGAGTTGGGGAGAGGGGTGTAGATTGGAGGATATATATATATATATATATATATGAACCATATATGAACCAGTAGACTATTGCATGTCCGATACCAATTTTGTTGTGTCGGTGTCCCTTTTGGTGCAGCAAAGTTGGCAGCTGCGCTTGTAACTCCCAAAGTTGCCCCCCCCAAAAAAAACGAGGCACCCACCGGAGCACAACAACAGGTGTATTACATGCCTGCCAGCCCCTCACACACCTGCTATGAACATGCTGTGGTAATCTCCCAAGGCCACGGCCGTAATGGGCTTCCCATTCGGCGCCGACAGCCGTTGCGGTGTGGTGCAGCGGTAAGGCCTGCCGTCGTCAGATCCAAGTCCGAGTTGCCCATGCAGATTGGATCCCATCACAAACCAGTCAACGCCTGCGTCCAGTGGGCAGGCAGACAATGCCACTGAACCGATCCTGGCCCAAGCCCACCTCCGCTATTGAGTCCGACTGTTCCATTGACTCCGTGCAGCTGTCTCACAACCCCACGTACCATGCCCACCCCGAACCAACACTGCAGCTGTGCGCTACTTTTAGACCATATACACTTCTAAAAAAAAACCTCCACACCGTCACCCCTGAAATAGGGAAGAGATGTTTTGAGAGTGTGTGTAGGGGGGTCGATAGAGCCCCCCGCCCGGAGTCCCTCCCCAAAAGGGGCTCAATTGATGGGGCCCCAAACATCCAACCAGGACCAACCCCCCGGGCCCGGGAGGTGGCCAGGACCCAAAATTCAGGAAAAATGAAAATGCCATGTTTGGAATCAGCATGTCGACGGGGCTCAGAAAAATCATCATGTGCCTTGTACTTAGCGAAAAAAGAAATATTGACCATGCCCCCCAGCCCCCCCGAATTTTTTTTTTGCGGGACTCCATAATGACTGATCAATGGCCCTGTCAATTGAGCCCTTTTCCCAGACCCGCCCCCCAATTTTCGGAGGCTCTATGGACCCCCACACGTAAATTGATACCCCGAATGTGCTCACACACACGCCTCCAAGAGGAGAGTTCCCTGCGGATAGCTGAAGGCCAGAAGGCACTTCATCACGCCGCATGCACAAAGCCGAGAGAAGGGGTTTCAGAGGCCATCCTGACACGCCACCGCGTCCACGCACGCCCCCCCCCCCCACCCGAACACGCAACGTACAACAAAAGCAGGCCCATTCCGTAATAAAACACAGTAGGCAGTTGCGGCACTCGTCGCTCATGCACACCGGCTTGGAATGCGCTGTGGTGCGCCCCCAGCACAGCGGTAGTGATGCGTTGATTGTTGGGGGACGGCAGGAGCTGCGGGGACACTTTGGCGGAGGTGTAGCCGAGGCCAAGCTGGCCTTCTGAATTGGCGCCGAACACGTAGAGATACGCACCTGGAGGGGCACAGTGGAGGGGGCGAGGGGGGGGGGGGGGGGGCATCACGTTCTCACCAGATGGGCCTGAGGGTAGAAAGGACTACTGGAGAACAGGAACTGGAATCAGAAAAATGAAACTGACCTGAAGGAAGCACAGACGCTGTGGGGCCTAACGCCCCGTCTGTGAAAGGGGGGGACTAGGCCTGCCCTGACCAGCGCCCCATCACAGGTGTCAACACGGAGGCCCAAATGGCCTGGACCCTCCGCCTGGCAGACTGGCAGGGGGTGTTCGGCCATGTCTCAGCTGCTGTTGTCTATACCAAAACGCCCGCAGATACACTTGAGGGGGCCACCGCGGAGGATGACCGTCATTGGCTTTCAGCTGCGGATGCGGGGACTTGGAGGCCGGAACCGTTGTAAGAGCAAACGGTGTTTGAAGCCACAAGGTCCGGCACGCCTATCGCCTCCACGAGGGTGGCGGGTGCTGCCGTTGGTGACAGGGCAGTGCCCTCACGGCCTTGACCCTACGGAAATGATCTGCACCACAACTCCAGAACTGTAATATGGTGCCGGCCAGTGTATGAACCGACAACGTCAAGCAATGCAGCACCCTCTGGGGGAAACAAACGCACCGCGCGCTCGTTTTTTGTTCGTGTTTCACGCACCTTTGGCAGATTTTCAGGGTGGCAGGGACGCGGTGGCCTAAGGGGTCAGCATACAACAACGCAAATTTTCGATCCCGCTGCCCTCCCAGAAGCTCTACTTATGCTTGTGGGAGAGTGGTGTTTACAGCCCGCAGTGACTAAATGAAACAATGGTGCCTTCATAAAACAACGCGCACCAAACCGTGCGCACCGCGCGCGCACCACGCATAGCACCGCGCGCACCGCGCGTTCGTTTCCCTCTCTGCCTGTGCAATCAGCGCTACGCTCGGTGGTGGGTGATGGCCCACACGCCCAGCCCCTGAGAGGCCTCACACTGTACCTGAGACGGATCGAGGATGGGACCGGTCATTGAAACGACAAGGTTGGGCACAGGAACACCATCCGCTGGGCTACAAGAGGATGGGAGGGCCGGCCCGACCAGGGCAACAACAAACACAAACAAACAACAAACAACAAACAAAGGATCCACATCAATACCCTGCGTGGGCACAAGCGCGGCGGTGCGTGAGGACTGAGGATGCCCCGGAGGCTGCCCCAAAGGATGCTGCTGAGGTTGCTGCCTCTAAAGATACCGCCGAGGAGGCCGCTCATGGCCCCTGGCAACCCCCCTGTTCGGGTGGGGGAATAAAAATTTTGCCGGGGGAGGGGGGTCGTTCATGCCCCTTTTCTACACCCTGGCATGGGTCCCGTGACAGGAGCCCCAATTAGGCCACGAAGGGCGCGGTGGCCCGTTTTGGCCCTCCGAAAAGCCCAAAATGCCTTGGAAATGGGCCATTTTGTGACCAAAAACAGGTCAAAAATGGGTCAAAAATGCGTTTTCCCAAAAATGATGTTGGACCATTTGGGGCGCACAAACAAGTGAAATGAGCCCCATTTGAGTCCGCTTTGCGCCATTTTGGCCCGGGGGGTCTGGGTACAATATATACCCCTCAAAATGATCCCCATGGCACGTCGATCATTGGGTATATACCATGGGGTAAGTGTTTTTGAAAAGAGTGTATGTATGGCTTGCGCATCTTCCTTGTATCCGGTGGGAAGATGTACGTCGGCCAACGCCTTTTGGCGAGTACCTTCCAATACATTCGATCTCAGCATCCAAACGACATGCGACAGACGTGCTCTCAATATCTAACAAAGAGTGGAAACACACGAAACCGTGACTTACTCTTTGAGGGCTTAGTGTTTGGGCTACTTCATGGCCCCATCTCCAAGCCATCACCGTCCTCAGACTGCATTTCATCTAGGCTGACGCCCCCCGGGCGTAAAGGGGCGTGTGCTGAGGCAATGCTCGACAGAACGTCGAAGGTTTTTGTAGGGCAGGGGGTGGGGGGGAAGGAGCTGCACTTTATGGGGGTGGGGGGGGTGACGCGAAAAAGTGGGCGGACTTGATTGAGTTTGTGGAGGAAATCCTCCGTCGCTGTGGATGGCCAATGTTGTGCGACAGCAGCATATGTACATCGGGTCTCAGTCCTCTTCTGTGCCCACAGGACTCGCGGCCAGACATGTTGGAGTGCCGCTGTTGCCGTATGTCAGCTCGTGTCTCCTGACGCGGGCCTGTGGGTAAACGTATGAGCTTATCACACCACCCTTATGTTAATGGGGAGGAGGAGCGGGCGTTCAAAGGGTGGGGGGATCCCTCCCGCTCCCCCTACCGGTTTTGAGTTTTGGCGCCGAAGGTGCGGAAGAACGATTTTGGCGGGGGTCGGCCCAAGCAAAACTTTCCCAATCCCTTAAGAGTGGGCGAGGGGGGTCAAGGGGGGGTCGAGGCGGGAGGGGGGCACACACCCACCCACCCACCCACCCACGGGTGCTGCGTTGTCAAGTGGAGCTCTGTGGGCAAGGCCCAGTGGGCAACTGCACACCTGCTGGCGCATAAAAGCCAGTTCCAGGGAGTGTGCGTATTCGGGGGGGGGCAGCGGGCGCAGCAAACGGACAGCCTGAGTACCGGTGAATGGGGGTGGGCTGCTCAAGCAACAGGTGTTTGGAGCCGGGGGACACGGTGAGCCCCACGATACGGTGCGCACTGCCTGAGCACTGGACAGTACCCTCACAGTGAGCGCTCACACACCTGCCAGAACTGCACCGTGGGCATGTCCCAAGACCACCGCCGTGACAGGCTGGGCGATGTGCACCATCAGCGGCTGCGGCGATGTGCGGTTGGGGCCATAGCCCATGAGGTAACAGTGCCCATGGTCTCCTGTGGATGTGGAGTAGGGCCTCCCAACCTCCAGTAAAGTGCCCACCCAAAGGGACACTAGCACTATTTTGCGGCACGGCTACGCCTTACAAATGGAACTGCTGGAGCAGTGCCGCAAGCACCACCTGCAGTTGCGCCAGCAAGCACCACCTCAGCCCCCCCCCTCCCTCCCCGTGCACCCCCTCCGATCGAGAAACAGCCAAACTCCCAAGCCCTGAGGGACGCCCAAAATTGAAAACTTCGAAAGTGGCGGAACTCGCAACCGAGATCTACCCCAATATACACACCTAGGGCTGTCCTTAATATTCAAACAGAAAACTGCCAGACTCTGGTACGCCCGGACCTCCACAGAACACCGGTCGACCAGTAACTGCTGTCGGTTGCTGGCCAACCCTCATCGGTTGACCATCAACGGCCGTCGGTTGCCCGCCAACTACCATCGGTTAAGCACCAACCACCGTCGGTTACGCACAGTCCTGCCACTCAAAACCTCAGGCTGGCCTTCGTCCCTCAGGCCCAGAGACTTCGGAGAGACTCTGGCCCGAGTCAAGAGCCAAGAGACAGTCTCCCCCGATTCGGTGGCACCAATCAACCCCCCAATCCCCCTGCATGGCACCGTCTCCGCGGACGGCCTCCCGGACGAACTTCCGGCATGTTTTCGCACGCTCTTAGCCTCGGTCCCTTGCTTTGTCGTGCCCATCCCCCTGGTACCCCCCTTGCCCTGCCCTCCTGCCCGCTGTACGGAAGCCCAAAACGGGTTCTCGGACTTTCAACTGCAGGGAGGGGGGAGGGGGAGGTTGGAGCCCCGTGGCGGCCCGCGCCCTAAAATCCCCCACCGAGACCGCCCCGGACGTCAGTCTGTCCCCAGAAAGCAGAAAAAATGGAAAATGGTGTTTTCGGAATCAGTCCGGGGGTGGGGGCAGTTGCGGAAAAGGAGGACGCGGCTGGGCCGCAGGTTCGGCCCAAGGCAAAGGAAGAAGGGGGGGGGGGAGGGGGGGGGGGTCCCATGCATCCCTGCCCAGCCCTCCCCATCAGCGGGCTGGGATGGGAACCCTCCCCCACCCGGCCCCCCGTCCTGGCCCGAGGCAAAGCAGATCCACACCTGAGTGGCTGAACTCGAGGGACTGGGAACCATCTGCACAAAAAGCACATCAACGCAGGGGCACAGGTCTCTGCACAGCGCCTTCACGACTGCTCAACCGCATGCACACGCGAAACGAGGGCCATGGGGCATCGCTGGGTCTTAGGCAAGCCCCCCCGTCCTTCATGCCTGGTCAACAATATGCAGGTCACCACTCTGAGTGACCCTCTAAACTTCAACCCAAGGGCCACTTCGATCGCCTTCTACTTTCCGCCCCCTATCCCCCGCCTGCAATTAGGATTCGCCTGCATGGCACACACAAAGCACACACGGTGAGTAGCAGCCCCTTCCTTCACGTACCTGTGTCTTCAGGGCTTGGGGATGCATCGGGGACGGTGCTGTTCAAATCTGCATAACAGTACGTACGTGAGTGCAATGGACCCCCTGTCCCTTGGCCTGGCCACATCACCGCAGCCCCCGTCGCTCATCAACAAAGAAGGAGGAGCAGACATGGCATCAGTACCGGTCGACACACAGAAGGCGCATACCCCAGAGTCGAGGCTCGGCAATGGCTGCATCCGACGTGTAATTGGCCCCTGTTACTGCCACGAACCGGACCCGCGTGGCCGTCCACCCAAAGACTACGTTGTGCTCCAGCCACGGCGCGTCCTCGGAGCCCTGCTGCGGCCCCTTCCTCAGCCACAGGCCGTGCCACGCCCCCCCTGGTACGGCCTGTGCCTCCAGCGCCAGGGACCCCATGCCCGGGCCGTGCATGTGATACTGGAAAGCGATCCCCCGGTACTGTCCCTGTTGCGTGTGATGGTGGATGCGTGTGTGTGATGGTTGGATGGGTGTGTGTGGTGGTTGGATGGGTGTGTGTGGTGGTTGGATGGGTGTGTGTGGTGGTTGGATGGACCAGGACTGTGGCGACGGGCCCCACCCCTCGACGCAGCCGTGCCCCGTCTGCAACCTCCCGGGCGACATGGTCATGGGCTCCACATGTGGGCACCTACGCTGTGCAGACTGCGCCCACAAGGGGATGACTCGGCCCCTCCTCCGCGTCTGTGTTCCATGTCGACCACTGGGATGGTTCAGGTTGCCTGGTCCAAACCTGCCTGCATGTGGTGCAAGTTGCCCTGCAAGGTGCTGTGGAACTGGGCACCCTCGGACTCGACCCCGACTGTGCCCAGGCTTTGGTGGGAGGCTGGCTCCTCGCCCACCTAGCTTCCTGCCCGGGCGCTGGCCAGGCTAGCTGCCCCCCCCGCTAGCCCCCCCACAACCACAACCACCCCGTATGGTGACGTGTGAGCTGTCACGTGTGTTGTTGTTTGAGAGGACGTCAGCACAACACGCAGCACATGCAGTTCACAAGAGAGGAAGAAAAGCTTGCCAAGAGCCGCGAACGGCCCTAGGCGCCTTTCGCAAAAAGGTCAGTTGAAACGGAGTGCATAGTGACCTGATTGCGGGGGAGAGAGGGCAACATCACTTTGTCATCACATGCAACAAAAAGGGCAGGAGGGGAACATGAAAGGGAAGGGGACAGCAAACGTGGCACAGGCCGGGAACGCCGGCAACAAACAAACCGGACTGCCAAGACCGCCGCATGATATGTCATTGCAGGGGGCTCTTCAACCATAAAAAACAGGCACCCCCCCCCCTCCCCCCCACTGTGCCTCCCTCCAGACCGGGGCAGGGGCAAAGCCCAGGCGTGACTGCCAGGACGGGTGTGTGGTGCTGAGCAGACCAAACCTGCACTGCTGTGGGACCCCCACCGTCCACCGGGTAAAGTAGCCCCTCACACCGACCCTCACACAGCAGTGGTGGCACTCAGATAAAAGCAGGGGCCCAGGTAGCGAGAGGAGGGCCCCGCCTCCGCAACACCCTGTGGTGGCCCCCCCACCCGCCTCCTGTGGAACGGGACTAGTGCACCTCCCCAAGTGCGAAGGCTCCACTTATGACAGGGGGGATTCCGGTACCTTGGGAGGTGGACGTAGGGTGGCTGCCACCCACCGCACCCCACCGCTCTCCGCCAGCCCACCTGGACTTCGCAAAGTCCCTCTTCTTTCCTTTCTCCCCCATGACTGCAGGTCTGGTCTCCATACTGCGAACCCACTAATTGGTCCAACCCCCCCCCCCACTCCTGCCCTATCCTTTGTCCTGTTGTCATGCAGCCCTATCATATCCTGACTGGTGCCTGTACCCGTGCCCTCCTCCCGGCTCAACTCAGGCCGCCCACTTCTGCGTCGCTTCGATGCCCCGCCCCCGGTAAAACGGGGGCCCCTCCGCCCTTGGAAATGGTAGTACCAGGACTTGCCTTTCGGACGGGAGTCCCTGACAGGGGTAGTGGCGGTTGCGGGTGGTTTCCCATTGGCACTCGTGGCACTCCTGTGGTGCCAGATGTGTGTGTGTGGTGCCAGATGTGTGTGTGTGGTGGTGCATGGGTGTGTGTGGTGGTTGGATGGGTGTGTGTGGTGGTGGATTTGTGTGTGCGGTGGCAGATGGGTGTGTGTGGTGGTTGGATGGGTGTGTGTGGTGGTGGATTTGTGTGTGTGGTGGCAGATGGGTGTGTGTGGTGGTGAATGGGATAATGACGCAATAAATTCTGTCCCAACCCTTAAAAATGCGTGTGTTAATTATGCCCATTTCTTGTAAAATTCTGTTGACCGAAACACTAGAGACGCCAAAAGGCTGCGGGGCCCAGGGCACTCCCGCCCCCTCACACGCGCTCCTACGTGCTGGTGAACATGCACACTTTTCACATGCTACGAATTGTTTGGTGCATTTGGTTGTGGTCGTGTTGTTGGCCTTGACCCACAACGCTTCGAACCACGGCCACAAGAACTTGTCATTTCAGTCTGATACTTCACCATTCCCACCTACGTAAACGCCTTGGTCCACCAAAAGCCGCCAATCACTTGCAGTGGCGACCCGTTTGTCACCGCTTGAAAACCGCCAACCCACATCGTGTGCCGGATGGTTGTACATAATCTCCAACGTTGACAGTAAATTCAAATCCAATAAATGGTGTTGTGGAAGCATTTGGATATGGCATTTGTTGTGTAGGTTGTGGATTTGCATTCCTACATTTGTTCACTGACGGAGAACAACGGAAACACCGGATTTGCCGAAGGTACGTAGCAGTGTAAAAAGGGTGACAGAACCCCTCCCCCCCCATCCCAACCCTCACCCCCCCCCCCGCCCCCCCGGTACTGCACAAGGCATAAAGCACAAAGCACGGGCACAGGGCACAGGGCGCAAGGCACAGTACATAAAGCACCTTCGGTGAGTACAGGCACGCGACTTTACTGGGGTGGTTGGGGGTGCTGGCCTCAACGTAGGCGTAGGGGGCGCTGCTGGGCCCCTGTGCGGGCCCGGTGCCGCGAGAGGGGGTCGTCCCTGTGGCCTCGGTCCACAAAAAGTCGCCATCGGTGGTCCACCAGTGGGTGCAGAAGAAGCGTGACGCACACGCGGTGGGGCTGGCTGCAGCACAAAAGAGGGCAGTGAACGGGGGTCGCGACTGCAATGCCCTGCTCTCAGTCTCTAACCCGCCCCCGCTCCCTCCCCCTGTCCCTCCCCGTGTCCCTCCCCCTGTCCTCTCCCACTGCAGAGTGTCCGAGCAGCCAGTGCACACGCCCCCTGGCCGGACCCCTCCCCTCTCCTCAAAAAAAGAGTTTAATAGACAAGGGCCCCAAAATCCAAGGTCTGGGATGAAGCCCACGACCTCCGGAGGCCCCGAAACTCACAAACAGCAAAGACGGTATTTTTGGAATCAGCGGCGAGGGGCCACCAGCGTGCGGCGGGGGAGGCGATTTTCGTTCGAGGTCCCACACCATGTGCCACTCAGTACTACCCGTTGCCATACCTTGGTATGGCCCACCCATAACTTGGTAGGAAGCAGCTGCATTCAGTGCATGGGTCATAAGGACCCAGCCCCATCCGATCATGTCGGATGCAACGGACTAGTGGCGAGTCTGGTCCAAGAAATCATCATGTGCGTGAGTGTGTCTGCGCGTGTGAGTGTGCGGGTGCAACACCGGGGTAAGCACAATGAGGGGCGCGGCGGATGCCCACACTGAGCCAGTGGATACCCAGAGCCAAACCCAAAGCCTCTGCCTCACCCCACTGCCTCTGCCTCTGCCGCTGCCTCTGCCTCTCCCTCTGCCTCTCCCTCTGCCTCTCCCTTTGCCTTTGCCTCTACCTCTGCATGTCAGTCTGTCCCTCTCTCTGCCTCTGCCTCTGTCTCTGCCTCTGCCTCTGCCTCTGCCTCTGCCTCTGCCTCTGCCTCTGCCTCTGCCTCTGCCTCTGCCTCTGCCTCTGCCTCTGCCTCTGCCTCTGCCTCTGCCTCTGCCTCTGCCTCTGCCTCACCCTCTGCCTCTGCCTCTGCCCCTGTCTCTTGCCTCTCCCTCTGCCTCTCCCTCACGTGCTGCGCCGGGGAGAGGTCCAACCTTCGTTGAAAGCCACGATGGTACCCGCCCGCGATGTGACGCGGAAGCAACTGTCGCTGGGCTCAAGGCAGTCCTGCACCGGTTCGGTCAGGTTTCGGCCAACGGACCACCCTCTCTCATATTCGTAGAACAGGACCCGCTCGAAAGTGGAGGCCACGGAGAGCTCCAGCGTCACTGCGGAGTCTGCAGCACAGGACATGTGCGTGTAAAAAGGCCCAGAGGCGTTGGGAAGTGGGAGGCGAGGGAAAACTGGTACCCTAGCCCAGGACCGTGCCGGTGCGCTACATTAGGAAAGGTTATGGCACAGTGTTCAAAGTAGTGGACATCTGTCAGCCGACAGCTATTGGCGGACCGCCAACAGCATTTGGCCAGTAGCCGACAGCGGTTGGCAGTTGACCGGTTGACTGGAGCGGGTAGCTCAGTGATTAGGAACCTTGGTTTCAGGAACATTCAGGTCCGAATCCAGCAACCTGCAAATGACCCTCCACTACTGAAGTGTATGCATTTATCCCTCCTGGTAGTGTGCTACAAGGACGGCAGGCACAAGGATCCCACATCGGCGTCCGTCACCCCGCTCATAAGTGCCAACCGCCGTCGGTCGACCGCCAACCGCCCCGGTGCTGGGGTTGCGCGGCCCCTCCGGGTTCGAACACGACGCTTCTCAGGGCCTCCTCTGCGTGTCACTCAGAGGGGTAGGCTGGGAATCGAACCCGTGGCGAGACACCCACGATTTTATGCCTCTGCCCACTGAACTACGGGAGTACCCCCCGGCAGTTTGCGGCTAACGGACGAGGATTGGCTGGTAATCGCTGGCGGTTCGAGGTAACTGCCGGTCAGGGGTCAACTGTTGTTTAAGAGGGGGGGTGGGGCAGGATGAAATTTTTCCAGTTCAAGGCACAACAGAGTACGACAGAGGGTATGATCACAGGGGGGTCAGAAATGACCAGAGCCCCAGGTGTCGGTATCTGGGGGGGAGGGGGGGGGCTTGGTCAACGTAAGGTGCCCATGTTGGCAGTCCGGGGGGGAGGGGGGCTGGCTGCCTTAAATTGCCCACCATAAGCTGAGCCTAAGGCCTTGGGTCGGTAATTAACGGAAACTCATTAAGCGCTTGCTGACAGGGACCGTGAGCAATCAGAGCCTCAGTGCCTGTGTTCCAGGGAGCTACCCACCGCAGGCTCGCACCGTCCATCCATCCAGAGCCCTGGGAGGGAGACGGGGGGGGGGGGGGTTCACCCTTTTCCTCATTTTCCAATTCACCGTTGGATTCTGAGCATTTTGACTTCACACCAAAGTGCGGCGGGGGGGCAAACATTGTGCCCACTGCCATGCGAACAAAATGTTTTCTCAGTGGCTTTGGCGCAGCAATTTTAGCCCATTCCCGCACAACTGTGCCCAATGAAACACCGGCATGTTGGAACCATTTCCGCGTTTCTCCACAGCCCCCAGTACGGGGGTAGGTGGGTTTTCAATATGGGGGTTCAGTAGAGCCCCCTGGCCGGACCTCCCCACCACCAACACCACCACCAAAATGCTCAAGTGACAGGTCCCCAAAATCCAACCGGAACCAACCCCGCCTCCGGCCCCGGAGGTGACCCAGACCCAAATTTCGGAAGAAAATGAAAACGGCAGTTTTGGAATCAGCACATCGAGGGGGTTCAGAAAAGTCATCGTTTGCTACATATTTAGTGCAAAAAAAAAAACATTTCTAACGCCAAAAAAAAAATATTTATTCTATCTCTCATCACCTTACATGCTTGAACCAATGACCAACATTTGGCCAGCTTAGCCTTCTTCGTCCTTCGTAACTAAAATAATATGCAGTACAGGAATATTAACCTGTTATCCATCGACTACGCGGTTCATCATGACTGACCAATGGCCTTGACAATTGAGCCCTTTTTCCAGAGCCCCCCACAGTTTTCGGGGGCTTCAGTGTGCTGCATGGTCCGGTCGTGGCTGTCAACTGCAATCAAATGATCATCAAACGCCGTCAGCAGGCCATTCATCGGCCTCGCTTGGCCGCGATCCCCGTGGGGTCTTTCACAAGTGGTCTTCATTGATCATTTACCCTTTTATTAAGGAATGTCCTCCGAAAATGACCAGTTCGTACCTGAAAGGAATGGCTCCCAAAACGACGTGGAAGTCTTGTGCAGTGGTAATGATGGGGGCCTGGGACGCGCGGTGAGCAGAGGGGAGAAGGGGTTAGTGTTGTAGTTGAATCCTGTGGGAAGGAGGACAAAATGCGCCATTTTCGGGAGATATGCCTTTTTTTGGGAGAAAACACGAGCTATTCCTTTTCTTTTGGTAGAAAAACCAGGACGAACACACAATTTGAGAAACACAGCACAACAATAATCACACGCACACACACACACACACACACACACACACACACACATGAAAACGCTCGCCAACGCACACCGACCCTGAGGGGAAAGGACGACCTCTTTGCAGCAAAGTTCGTCCTTTTCAACGCAGAAAAGGCACAAGAGCCCTCCCGTCCCGCCTCATCAGACACCCTTTCGTGCACACCTGCAATGGGCTGTCCCTGTGCATCCCACTGGCTCACAGAGACCAGGGCCAGGCCTTGCAGGTCCGGTTCCGGGGGGTTCACAGCCACTCCGACCGTGGCATTGCTGAGCGCCGGGTCTGTGAGCACCACCGCGATCCTCTTCGCGTCGGAGGCGTTGGACTGCACGCGGAGGGCGGCTTTATCATTGGAAACCGGGGGAAATGGCTTCTCTGCCTCCGCCGACCAGAACCCTACGGCTTGGGTGTCGTAAATGAGGGCCTTGGTTTCCGTGAAAGTGACTGCAGACGGGGACGTAGGCTCAGGTACGGTCGAGAAGTGTGACCTGTTGCTATGTATTGCATCGTGTCGTGTCGTGTGGCGTGGCGTGGCATGTCGTGGGCTGTCCTGTCGAGTCGTTTCGGGCCGTATCGTGTCGTGTCGTGTCGTGTCGTGTCGTGTCGTGTCGTATCGTGCCGTGCTGCGTTCCCCTACTCCCATCCCTTGGTCGCAACCAGAGCAGCATGCGGTCAAAAGGGTTTGCAAACGCGTGTAATCACGCACCAAGCGGTGTATGCGTCAGTTGGGCACGAATCTGCAGTGAATGTGTGCAGACAAATGTCTACAGCGTCGGATGACCGTGAAACGATCATGTGCAACACATTTTCAACGGCTGGCAGTCAGTCGCCGGCAGTGACTGACTGCAGATGGCGCATCAGTTGATCAAAAGCTGCCGGTGGTTAAGTGTCAACTCGCCGCGGCTACTTTGCACCGGGTGACCACTAACCAGCGCCAGTTGACCACCGCCTGCTGTTGTTTAAGCGCCAACTATCGATGGAAGTTGAACCCGACCACAGAGTTTGTTTTCTGTAATTCAAAACCGTTGGGAGCACGCACTTCAATACTTGAGACACACTGCACACCCTCGTATTCGCACCCACATTGCGTTGCATCAATGACTTTGATGTATGTGCATCTGCTTGTCTATGCCAAAAAGCTGCTGTATGTGTTTTACTGCTCCGGGGAAAGGGCGCTCCTTTATCGCTCCCTTCTGTTTCGATGCTTTTGCACTGGGGACCGCCATCAGGGAGGGCTGCGAACCGCTCATCACCGCCAAACACCGTCGGTGAACCGCCGTCCAATGTCACCACCGTCAATGAAAACCGCTGTCGGGCAGTAGCCAGTCGCCGTTGTTTAACTGCCAACCGCTGGCGGTTGATCACCGACCCTTGTTCCTTTCTCTGCCCTGCATAACAATTTTGTACGTCCTCTCCGAATGGCTGCATTGTCACAGGGACCCTTTCTGCTTTTTTGTCGCTGAATTATGGAGCCCTGACTTGAGACGCTTTTTTTTAGATAGCTGTCCCTGAAAACGGTCCTGAGCAAAGCGGTGTGCAGTGCTGCCGTCAGGTCAGTCAAGGCAACGGACGTGAAGACCGACACGCGGAGCAGTCACCTTTGGGGCATACCATTGGCTTGAACTCGACCGAAATCAACTCCAAAATTCTGCACCGCACTAACAAATGACTCGGGGTCCACTGCATGGATCACCTCTGCAGAGACAGAATGCAGGGGCTCAAACAGAGCCTGGAAGGATAGTAGGGGGCGGGGAGGTGGGGGCGGGAAGGGAGGGTTCTCCAGAAAGATATAAATAAATCCGGTTGATACGTCCGATGTAACGCACTTGTTCGAGTTTTGTCAAGGAAATCCTCCATTTGACCATGGAAGTCCATTGCTATGCGAGACAGCACATTGGCTGTCCGGTGTGCATCGCATCACAGTTCTTTCCTGTGCTGACGGGACTTGCGGGCAGACATTCCGGTGTGCCGCTGTTGCCATATGTCAGCTTGTGTTTTGTAAACGGGAGGTGCAGGAAATGCGTTTTGGTAGGCGAGAGTGCGACAGTTGTCCCTCTGCTCGCAGGTGCTGCTACTGTCCCCATGGCGTGGATGGGGGGAGTGGGGCAACCAACCCACCCTTTACCTGGTACTCCAAGGCATCTGCTAAGAACAGGGCATGTGGACACCAAATCAGGGATTTGCTTCCTGAATCTGACCACAGACCAAGAAACATTCGATAAACCGGGCACAAACTCAAGGCAACATTCGGCTCTGGAGTAGCGTGACTCAGTTCGTTGAGGAACACAGCCCATCCAGCATTCTGGTTGGACTCGGGCAATTCAGTGAATTGTTCATGGCCATGTTGTCAGACAACTATTACCGGTCCAAAAGCCCCGACTGACCACGGGGTGCTCGTTGGACAGGTCCGTACATTCCCCATGTACGCACGAAACTTTTTCTCCGGTGGGTTGTGCTGGATATATGTTCCGTCAAACCCTGCTACTTGAGTTTAGACGACAGCACTGTCTCAGCATGAAGACAATATCAAGGAGTTTGCAGCTGCATGCGTGCTCAGGTGCTTTCTGGATGAGGATCGCCGATGATATATTGGGGGTGGACTCTGCACCACAAAGGACTGCATGCTCAGCTGAGCTGTGCGTGAAAAGAGGACACATTCATCCATCCAAAAGGCACCATAGTATCTGTTACACAGCAACATGCAGCAAAGCAGGGACATAAGCCGTGCAGATGCATCACACATGCATCAACTCTCGTCCGTCCAAGGGGACAGCGTGCTGGACTGCGCAAGAGGTTTGGTGGCTTATAAAGGTCCTAACACTCTCGGATTTGGTGCAGGGAATTGCTTAATGGCCGGTCAAAACTACACCTGGGGGAGGGGTCTGAGGGTGGGTGGATGGGTTTGTCTGAGTGTCCCCTCATTTTGGGAAAAGTGCAGAAGGGGGGGGGGGGTAGCTCTTTGGGTGGGTGGGTGGGTGGGTTGCGTGTGGCCTGGCGTCCCTCCTCCGTACTACAGATCAAGGGCCTTCATTGTGTCCAGGTGTCTGTTGTCTATAGGTACGTTTGGCGGTAGAACAGGCTCTGTGACCCCCCCCACCCTGTGTATACGGGTGGGTGTGTGCGTGGGTGGGTCCAGATGGAGCAATGGGTGGGTGAGTGGGCCGGCCAAAAATCCTGGGAAGGCCAATGTAGCCCCCCCCCCCCCCCCCCCCCCAAGTATCACTCTAACCATAGCAGTATGGGTTCGCTCCGGCCCTCTTTTGAGGAGGTCTAACGGCCCAGGGCCACGAAGCAACGGAAACTCAGCTACCGAAAAGCCCCCGGCCCAGGGGGGGGGGGGGGTTGGACGGGGGAACATTGCTGGTTGTCGCACAAAGCGGGTGGGGGTGGGGTGTGTGGGGGGGGGGGGGGGCAGTAATTGGCATGTGCTAGCCCTGGCGCAGCACTTTTTTCATGCTCCCTTCCCGCCACAAGTGCCAGGTCCAGCCACAGGGGTACAGCTGAGTGGGTCCTGCTGGACGCCTTCGTTGGCAGCCCCAGAGGCACAGGAGTCGCAACGGCGGCAGCAACCGGATGAGTTACGGACAGGGCAGGAGGACAAAGGGCATGGCAATGACAAAGGAGAGAAGAAACCAACAATGGTTGAGCGAGACGACGGAGGTCTATCAGGGACACCGCTAGGACAATCACCCTCAGAGGGTGCACACGGTGCGCACGCGGTTGAAATACGCCGAGTCATGCGCTGGCGTGCCGACGGGTGGTCCTCACCACACGACTCATGCCCCGGAATACCCTCCAACCTCCGCCCGCCTTTCGGATGGTTCTTAGTAAAGCGTAAAATTGAAGAACAATGGGGGGGGGGGTTTGCACTGCGCGCACGCACTGTGACAGTAGGAACTGCCGCCACGCGAAATAGGACTTGTGGCCAAACTTTGCGGATTTCCAGCCCATGAGTCGGTAAAAAGATCGCGATTTCCGAGGTCGAATTTTCGTGGGGCTGCGCTTCACTACTACAGCACTCGCACGCGGTGCAGACTCTCGCACGCGGTTCCTCAACGATGGGCGTGCCCGGGGCCTAGTGGGCAGAGGGAGGAGGCACCTCGGCCCGCATTGCAACGGATGGACATGACCCCCGGATGTTGGCCGGAGGTGGCATTCGGCGAATCAAGGCCCGCGGTGTCCATGGGATAACAGCGGCCGTCGGCGTGCACGGCCTGCTCGCAGGAGGCGTTCTTGCCGCAGGCGAGGAAGCAGAGGTAGAAATCCGCCGGGGCGCCGTAGGCGATGTCCTGCAGGTTCATCTCCACGTGGGGCCCGAGTTTCGCGTACCGCAGGTCACGCACGGGCGGATCGCAATTGGGGTACACTGGGGAAGGACGGTGCGTAGTGCAGGGCACGCGCACGTGGCAGGACGCAACCAATGGACTTCAACGGGAATTGGGCTGGGCTGGCCTTGGGGGATCTTGTGCTGTGGTTTCCACTATTTGTGTGCTAGAGTCCTCCATGCTACAATGGCAGATCTCAATATTCCCCGTACATTTCTCTATTTTCTGGCACCCATTGAACAATTATGAGCACTTTTGGAATGCTGAGCATTTACATGTTGTTTTGGTGTATGCATGCTCCTCTAGACCGTGACCATTGTAATGCCCTGGTCCAAGAGCGCTGGGGAGCTAAAGGAGGAGGTCACTGTCTTGATGGGGGATTAGCAAGTCAGCAACAATGCAACCCGACTGGTGGCCTTGGACATGTTGTATGCAAACCATACCAAAATGGGGGGGAGGAGGAGGAGGAGCTGCCGGCTCTCGGCGCGGACCCCATGCCAGCGGGTAGCCGGGAAAGGGTGTCCACTCCCCGTGTCTCCACCACACGGTCTCTGAGCAGTTCACTGGCTGGGAGGGCGCAACCACTGGACTTCAACGGGAATTGGCCATGAAGCAACGGATACTCAGCTCTCGATCATCCCCGTGTCACAGACGATCGGTCATCGCTCAGAATGTTCTGCTGCACTGCAGCACTGCCATATCAACGGGAATTGGGGGGGGGGGGGTGCCATCAAGGCTGAATATGCCGGTTGGTAGTTCCGCTGTACGTACTCGTTCACATTTTGAGGAGGAAATCCTCCGCGTGGCTAACCCCAACAGCCGGGGAAACGTATTTCACTCGGTGAGAGTGGGACAGTTGTCCCTCTGCTGCTTCTGCCCCTTGGCGTCCCTCCCATTCCGGCGCCGGCGATGCTCCACACAAAGCCTTTCCCAAGACGGGGGGGTGGGGGGTAATGCCCCTTTCTCGGACAGTATGTCAGGGTTCTGGCGAACGGTGCCCCTGATAGGCATCAGTCTTCACGCCCAAGGCTCTGCCTGACCCGTGTTGGGCGGGCGTAAAAGTGCATCCTCTGCAGCCTTCACTCCACGTCCTGTTGACAGCTCCTCTCTTCTTTCCGCACTCCGTTCGCTGGCTGTGTTGTGGGGGACCTTTGCACTCACCTCGGACACGCAAAGGGGCGGAGTGGAGCTGACGCACGTGACGTTACATGTTGAAAGTCCCCCTGCCAACGCGCTGCCCAGACAACACTTGATGTTGTTTGCGCGACTTTTGGAACTGTGGATTTTGCGGCCTCATTTTTTCATTCGAATAGAAATGGGATTCTGATGGGCCAAGGGGGGTCAGGGCTCGCCGTATTGTTCAGTGAAACAAAACAAACGTCACGTAGCTTGCAGCAAAGAAGGGCCTCAGAACTCAGCCAGGGTGCTTGAAGGTATGGCACCCCTCCCTCTCCTCATGCTGGCCCCGTACCCTAAAAGAGCTGCCATACTTACTCTCGTCGCTGAAGACGTCATTGTGGGCGTTGTTGTAGGGACCAGTGACGGTGTTATTGTTGCAGTAGGCGATGGTGTCAATGATGGTGTTGATGTTGGTGATGGTGATGGTGATGATGTTGGGCTGGCGGTAGATGTGGCTGATGGAGTGGAGCTCGCTGTGGGTGTTGGTGTTGGTGTTGGTGTTGGTGTTGATGTCAGTGTTATTGAGGGTGTTGAAGTAGGGCTTATGGTAGGTGTCGATGTTGGTGTCAATGATGGTGTTGATGTTGGTGTTTGTGATGGTGTTAGTGATGGTGTTGATGTTGGTGTTTGTGATGGTGTTGATGTTGGTGTGGGTGATGGTGATGATGTTGGAGTAGGGCTTGTGGTAGGTGTTGATGTTGGTGTCAATGATGGTGTTGATGTTGGTGATGGTGATGGCGTTAGTGATGGTGTTGGTGTTGGTGTCAATGATGGTGTTGATGTTGGTGTTTGTGATGGTGTTTGTGATGGTGTTGATGTTGGTGTTTGTGATGGTGTTAGTGATGGCGTTGATGTTGGTGTTTGTGATGGTGTTGATGTTGGTGTGGGTGATGGTGATGACGTTGGAGTAGGGCTTGTGGTAGGTGTTGGCGTTGGTGTTTGTGATGGCGTTTGTGATGGTGTTGATGTTGGTGTTTGTGATGGCGTTGATGTTGGTGTGGGTGATGGTGTTGATGTTGATGTGGGTGATGGTGATGACGTTGGAGTAGGGCTTGTGGTGGGTGTTGGTGTTGGTGTCACTGATGGTGTTGATGTTGGTGATGGTGATGGTGTTAATGATGGTGTTGGTGTTGGTGTCAATGATGGTGTTGATGTTGGTGTTTGTGATGGCGTTAGTGATGCTGTTGATGTTGGTGTTTGTGATGGTGTTGATGTTGGTGTGGGTGATGGTGATGACGTTGGAGTAGAGCTTGTGGTAGGTGTTGGTGTTGGTGTCAATGATGGTGTTGATGATGGTGATAGTGATGGCGTTAGTGATGGTGTTGATGTTGGCGTTAGTGATGGTGTTGATGTTGGTGAAGATGATGGTGATGATGTTGGACTGAGGGTAGATGTGGGTGATGGAGTGGGGCTCGCCGTAGGTGTTGTCGTTGGTGTTACTGATGGTGTCGGCGTTGGTGTGAGTGTGAGACTCGACGTTGATGTGGTGGTTCCTACAGAGGAAAGAGCCCATGCAAGTGGAACAGAAGGACCATTTTGGCAACTTGCCCGATACTGCACATCAGAAGGACCCCTGCCAAGCGGCACATACGAACAGCCAAGCAAAATGAGCATGCATGGCATGCCGCAGGGGAGTCGGACCGGTACTGCTGCTGTGCACATCACTGTGAGGGTAGAGTGGCCAGGCGATCTCCGGCCTCCAGAGAACCATTATTCTGTTCCCTCCCTGTAGGCCAATTCCTTCCGGCTTGCGGGGTCACAGTGGACACCCCAACACCTGGGACAAGCCTATCGTTTCCTGCCTTAGGGTTCGAACTGGGGGCCGTTGATCAGCAGCCCATAACTACTGACCCATATACTGGAAGGAGGGGCAGGATGTGTGAAGAAGGTCCTCAGATGTAGGATCCACTAAAAAACAGCAGTCTGAGCGAATCTTGGGGCCCATTTTGTATACATGTTGGTAGACCCCAGACCCACCTCCCAATGCCCTCCCAGACATTGTTGGCCCCCTTGACATCTGAGCCCTGAAGAAGGGGGATCTGGAAAGGGGTGCAAACGACCCCCACCCCCGTTAACCTTTTCCCCAATTCCCAGACCACGAGCCAAGATGCAGCCCTGGAGGGGCAAGGGGAGCTGTTGAAAACCCCAAAACCTGGGGAGAACCTGATACCGGTTTGGGCTGTAGGGAGGACATGGCACGCAGCTGTGGACTTTGGGATTGGGGGAGCACTCCATATTGTGTTCCCGAGTTGGTGATGGTGGTGGTGTGATGGTTGGGACAGTTTTTCAGGTCACAACACATCAGTTTGAGTCTGCCCCACTTGTGAACTTGAACTAGCTATATGGACACAAAGGAACAACGGAGGAAGAGAGAAGTTCTGCAACACATCCAACCCACAAATTTTGTTCACGCCACCGTTGTTGTTAACAGTCCAATGTCTGGGCCGGTTGATTTTTTGGTCAACAGTGACAAAAAGTGGGGGATGAGGTGAATAAATAGGCATCACACCATGTGTTCTTTTGCTGGTGTTCAAGCTCATTCACCATGTGTTGCTGCACTATTGAATGAGCAATGCAAACGGGTTTATCAAGGCGCTATGAGAGGGGCAGCCCACTCACATCCCTTGGACCCAGATAAAGCTTTGTCACCCATGATGCGTTGGCCTTATCCATGTTTATGGTGTAACCGCCCCCTCCCCACTTCGGTGTAACACCCCCTTTTGTTAACACCAGTTTTTGTAAACACTTTGGTGCATTGACCAATCGGCCCACAATTTGTTAAATTTGTCTAGGCCTAGGGGATGTGGGTGGGTTTGCCCTCTGGTAGGAGCTTTGTCTGGGGTCCAAAGAGTGTGGATGGGTTGTCCCTCTGGTGGGAACTTTGTGTGGGGTCTGGGGTGTGTGGGAATTCATGGCCCATGGTAAGCATACAAATGGGCAAGAAAAATCAACCATGAATATGGGAATATGGGGATATGCGCCTTAAAAAGTATCGTTAGAATTGTCCCATATGCCTAAGAAATGAACTACACACGCACTGTGTCTCTCTAGGGCCCTTGTGCCCCTCCCTCGGTAGTAAGTAGCCCTGCCCCTCCCTCGCGCCCCTGTGCCCCTCCCCCAGTGCCCTTGTACCCCTCCGTGGCCCTGTCCTCCTTCCTCCGTGCCCCTGTGCTCAGTGCCCCTGCGCTCCTCCCTCACTGTCCCTATGCCCCTCCATCAGTGCTCCTGTGCCCCTCCCTATCAGCCTCCCTCGGTGCCCCTGTGCCCTCAGTGCCCTTGTGCCCCTCCCTCCATGCCAATGTGCCTTTCCCTCAGTGCCCTGTGCCCCTTGAGCCATTGTGCCCCTCTGCCCCGTCCTCAGTGCCCCTGTGCGCAGCCTCCAGCACTAGATCCTTTCGAAAATGAGTCCAAGAGGTGGTAGAGAGGTGCTCGTCTACAACGGTGTTGACAGGTATCCGGTCCACTTGATGTCGGAGTACGCATTGCAATGGCAACGGGGCGCCACGGCCCCCTGATCCCAGCCCTACAACTGACATACCTGACATCGGTGCGCTGAATAGCATGACCACCAACAAAAGCCGCAGGGCCATTGTGTGCCGAGCATCCAGAGGTCTGCGTGCAAGAGCACAGGCAATGCGCCATCTTTCCACTTTTTGAGTTCCCAAAAAAAAATGCCAACTAAAAGAAATTCACGCATCCCAGCGCCCTTATACCCACAGTGCCTTAGACACGGCCATCCCTTGGGCATGCGGTGTGGAAAAGCAAACATAGAGTGGAACACATGCATGTTTCTCTCCATCCCCCTCAGCTCAACCCACGCAGCACAGCTCTCTCCTCCTTAAGAGGCCTTAAGAGGACTCAAATATGGAGTAAAAGCACATAAAATTGCCATAAAAATAGGAACAAATAATACTAACAATGAATTTCAAGCTTCCAAATGTTTAGATTGATAAATATTTCAAATTCTTTTTAAACAAAATGTCCGCTTTAATGCAGCTTGTGTGTCATGCAATGTGGTGGCATATGCTCTTCACTTTGACCCGAAACAATACTCCCTTGGGCATCAATGGTTTCTGTGGCAACTGACCGTCCACCCGGGCCAAAGGTCAACTTGACGTCAAATGTCCACTGGAGTACACTTTACCATAGTTCCAATCACCCATCCAATCAATGCACCCACCCAGGCACATCATGTACCTGGGGGTATTGTATTTTAGCCCCCCTCCCAATTTGCCCCCCCCCCCTATCCTTGGGGCATAACCGCCCACAGCCAAATGGAGGATTTCCTCCACAAAACTTGAACAGCTGGATCCCGTGTAATCAAATTGAATCGGAACAAGTGGATTATCCACCGGATTACTTTTCACCTTTATGGATCACCCCCCTCCTGCTGCATTCCACTGAAATCCAACTAGAGCACAAGATGGTGCCAAAAAAAAGCGCCATGTGGGACTACTGTGGTTCTTGTGGTTCTTCTGTGAGGCGGCAATTGGAAGGTTGGGTGGGGCTAGACAGGGGGACAGGATAAAGGTGGGAAAGGGTACGCATGAGCGTGTAAGGGAGAGGCACAGACACACGCTAGCCAAAACATCCCAAACGAAGTCAAGTACATTTTCATGGGTTTTGATTTGTAGTTGATGCCTGTCCTGTCCCTCATTCAGCGACAACATCGGGTGCAGGCGCCTTTCTCTACACCAAACAACTTGGCTGCCTGGTGTGTGCGCACCTCAGGTGGGGTCTTCACGATCTGGCACCCCGAGTCACTACCCCATAGGCCCACTCTCATTGGGTCTATGGCGGGTGAGGGGGTTCCTCTATTAAGGCTAGATGTTATGGTAGAGCAACTGCATGGGTGGGGGGGTTGAGGGGGTTTGGCTCCTCTCTGAGAGGCTTCTAGTAGACAGGACCCATTATCCTTTGTGGGCGGTGCCAATTTCACACTACTTCCTATGGAACACACCTCCAATGTGGTACATAGTGACACGCAGGTACTCGTCACGCAACACTCCTTGGAAGTAGAGGGGGTTCGATCGCTGTGGAATCCTATGACCGATTGCTTGTGCGGCACCATGCACACGATGTGTTACTTGTCCACTCCAAAAGGATGGCTCGCCGGGTGGCACGTTCGATACGATTGTTGGACATACCGGCTGTCGTACCAAAGGGCAGGTGCTGGACTTCTTCTTTGGGTTTCAGCACCACACAATGCAAAGCAAGCGAGCAGGGCTCAACAGCTCAAAACATGGAACCTGCCAGTGCCTTTGTGTGGGGTCCTTGGTGAGATCAAAAGTCAGAGCTCAGCTGTGGCTGTCAACTGTGAGTTCCGTGGTGTGCCTGCGGTTGTCTTTTTCCCCTTTTCATGACAAAATGTATCTATCAACACGTTTCTCTTGCAAGAAAAAGGGGGGCGTGGGGCACGAAAACGAGATGGGATAATATGGCCCTTTGGGCGGGGGGGGGGGGGGACCTCGGAAACAAATTAACCAAGCTAACGATAAGGGACCTGAAACTACATCCAAATGTTGATTGGTCCAAAGTTGGTGCCATTGAATCAATGAAAGGTGATGGGCTAGGGGACACATTGTGCGATACATGCATACCCCCCCCCCCGACAGTAGACCCGGTTCTCTTAATTTTTTCACCCGGAGCCAAAGCCCTGGGTCTCTTAAATGGTACTAGGTCTCTTATATTTGAATGCCGGAACATGTTGTAACCTGTTTTCAAACCCACCGAAACAAGCCGCACACAACAAGCCCACTCTTGTTGATTTTCATTTTTTAACTGATGACAACATCATTTGGTGACATCATGACATCATCGCATTACGCGTCGCAACTGGTTGATATAGTACTTGAACTATCATATGTGCGGGGCACTTTGTGTTGTCCCATGACATTTTTACTGAGGCTATGTCATTTGAAGGCCCATTTCTTGGAGTTGTTTGAGACAATACCCTCACCATTGAATGTTGGAGCATCCGGTTACGGCCTTTGGTTGAGGTTCGACTTTGTCTAGTTTTACGGGTGGGTCTCTTAAAGTGTACTTTTCCAAGTGGGTCTCTTATCACTTTGGTCGGGGAACGGCTCCGAAATGGGGGTGGGTCTCTTAAATGGTCATTTGCTAGTGGGTCTACTGTCGGGGGGGGGGGGGAGTACTTACTGTTGTTTTGCAAGTATTTGAACTAGTTTTGGCGAATATCGATCGCATTGCCTATGTTTCTATTTATGCTTTTTAGCTGTTGAGCCTCTGTTGTGTGTGCTTGCATTGTGTTTGACACAACCATGACACATAACATTCTACTAAAGTTCGTGTCATCGTCCACGTTTTGTGTGCGAATTTACTACCAACATGTCAATGCTGAACGATGCCGATTTCGAAAGACTTCAGAAGTCCATGTGCAACACAATGCAAAGCAAGCGAGCACGGCTCAACAGCTCAAAAACATGGAACTCGTCAACCACAACAAACGGGTTTGGTGTATCGTTGTGTTCGACATTGGGTTTCGCCGCGACTCGTATCCTACCAAGCTCTGTGCTAGAAGTTCAGTGTAGTGTCCCTCCCTGCCCTGCCCATTGTTGTCCCTGTGTGTACCAGCGTTTTGCCACGTGTAGGGGCACCTCCGGTAGTATCAAGAGAAGAGGCACCTCATCCATGAAGCAAGTGGTCAAGGAATGGAAAGGACAAGGCGATGGTGGGATGCGTTCTCTATTCAGGGAAAAATCCCAAAAATCAAGCAAGTGGGGGTGCCCACAGTCGCAAGCGGTCGCAGGCGGTCGCAGGCGGTCGCAAGCGCTTGAGATGCCCTTTTTTGGCCAGAAACCCCCTTTTGAGGGCTCCATGCAGTAGTACTGCGGCTTGTGACCCGTCTACGCACATATTTTCTTGTGCTCTTTGCCATGAAAGTAGTTTTCACCAAAATTTTATTTTAACCGAAAAAAACGGTTTTGTACCCGAAAGTAACAATTGCACAGGCAAATGACGTCATGGCTATAAAAAAAAGTGACGATGGGGTCTAAAGGACCAAATTTTGCTGCCGTGGCAAATCGGTTCCTATTCCCATTATTGATGTTTGTCGTCGTGCACGTAAGGCCCAAAAAGTACTTCGTGACCTTCATGCAAAAGCTTGGCGCAAAAATGGGTATCCCCCAGTGGCGTCACAATTTGATGTGCCACCGATGGTTGCCTGCGTCTTGCGTTCTTTTCATAGCCATCGTCTAGCACCCGAGGAAGAGGGGTACAATGACCACTAGGCCGTCTCAAGGTCGCCGGCGTTGCAAGGCATCTTAAATGTTCGAAAAGATAGGAATGAGCGCACGCGCAATGCCCTACAAAAGGCGGACAAACAAAAGGGGCAAGCGACAGATCCAATGGAAGCTAACAATTAAAGGTGCGTGTTGATTGTGCCAAGTGGCAAAAAGCCAAGGCTCCTTGCATCCAACCGCTTGAGTTGACAATGAGGCAGGCAACAAGCCATTGGCAATGCTACTATTTAGTGCAAGAGACAATTGTGATATGTCTTTCCTTCAATGGGTTAATGCATTGCACACTTGGAGGGACGGAGGGAGGGAGGCAGGGCGGGTTGGAGGGATTGGGGGAGTGAGTGTATGGGTTATGCCATCTGTAGACGTGTACGAAAATTTTCTTAAGCGGTCGCAGGCAGTCGCGGGCGGTCGCAGGCGGTCGCAGGCGGTGGGCACCCCCAGTCAAGTTCTTCGGACTAGAATAGAGGGAGATCGGCTTGGGCGCGCCCTTGCTATTGGTGCGCACGGTTCGGTCACAAAGCCCAAGATTATGGCATTCCGTACCTATATGAAGACGAGCCGGAGTGCCAATACAAACTTAATCAGAAAGACAAGCTTATCATCCTCAAACATCTCCTACTGACTTGTACTTCGCTCTCAAACATGCAGAATCAATCGACGGTGACCCTGTTGATTGGGAAGATGTCGCAAAGGAGATCCGGGTGGATACAACGGGTTGGCCAAATATGCCACACAAGAAAGGTCCTGCTCAAGTCCTACATGCTGCTAAAGTCGGTCTAGACCCTTGGACTACATTGGACGATGTGGGCACGGATGGTTCGCTTTCGCAGTGTTATACACCGGAAGAGTTTGCACCCAAGGAGGACATTTCTTCTCAGGAGTCTGCGGTTGCTACAGTGGGAAATGCACTGAATGACTTGGGTTTTACCCCCGAGTGGAAGAAAAGCATTGACAACAAACTGGTGAACCTTGCGGGTAATGTATCCAACTTGCAGAAATCGCAGAATGCCTCCCTGGGAATGATGCGAATTATGCTTCAGACACAAGGTGTCCCGAACCATCTCATTGAGCAACAAATGGCCGCTGCTGGTTTTATGCATCCACCGCCACAAGATCGCTCACCCCAGAACTGTAAGGCACCGGCACCACTTTCATCCCCCGCATCTTCATCTACGGCACCAGCTTTGGCACGAAATGCTGTACCACGGGATAGGACTAAACTATGGTGGGATCAAACGACGATCTTTTTGAAGGAGATGAGCATGATCCAAAGCTATCATGGGGAGAAGACACCAACCCAGTCATGACCACGTCGATCAACATCGTGAAGCACAGGTCCCCGGCGCGCTTGTTCTGTTGAGAAAGTGACCAACTTCATCCTCAAAACATGGTCGAAGTCGGTGGGGCTACTTAGCCATGTGTGTGAGAACGGAAATCTATGTGATCCTCCCGGACGACCAGGCCACTCACTGGAAGCTGCCCGTCTCACACGCCAATTTTGGCTTCAGCATCGTGTAAGTACGTGTTGCTTGCAAGAGCAGCACCGATGGCCATGTGGTGGTGAATGCTTGCGCACCCAGAGGTGAATCCATTCCACTGAAAGCATTCAAGGGTGGCATTGGCATTGAAGTACCTTTCAGCAATGTCTATGGCTGCCGAAGGGGCACGCCTTACTTTGGAAAAATTGTCATCTTCTCAAAACCACCGCCTACAGGCCGACAAGCCGTCCAAGCATTGAGCGTTTGATCTATGAACCTCCCTGATGATATTAAAAGTTCGCTACCACTGGTACAGCGGCAAGCTGTAATCCATTCCATTCAGCGAACTGCTTTGATTTTTTGCAAACTTCTTAAAAAAAAGACTCCCTCCTCCTTGATGCTTGCGCTGTTGTGAGGTGCATGCTTTGTGTGGAAAGAAGATGTAATTGTAAGAAAATGTAGGGCAAAAACATGTCTGGCCGCCATGTGATAAGTCATGCATCATTCAATACCTCACCACATGGTTGCGTATCCACGGCGTTTGGCAATATACTGCCTGCACCTCTTAGCATCTGCCATGAGTGTGACTCCCATTGTGTTGTCTGGTGTCTTGATTACCCCCTCCTCAAGCAAATGTGTAGCTTGGCCCCACACAGCCAGGAGTGGGAGTGGCAAATCCAATGCATATGCCGTTCCCGCAAAATTGAGGCATAGGTGGCGGATTCACATTGATAGCTTCGCGACCACCTCGATGTTTGCGACCGCATTATGTGGAACGGTTGTCTTTGAATGGGTACAGCTTGGGTCTCGGGTTATGATGAGTGACCCGCGCGCCAGATCCTCTGCTCTGCACATTGCCTCCCTATCACACCGAAAGGCGGCTATGCACATATATGAGTTCCGAGTCTTTCCCTGTGCTTTTGCTTGCTGGCGTGCTCCACCTCAATTCACTGCGCAACAATCCTAAGGGGGCAGGTGTTGGCCGCATGGGGTAGTAATCATGAAGTTGCAGAGCAATATGGGGTATGGCTTTAAGCGAAACTTCCTCCGTGGCGTCAAATGCCTGAGGTGCTAATGTTGCACGACAATGCGGCGGTAGTGCACGGCACCCTTAACCTTATAAGCCGTGTGCGGCATTTTGCAAGCAAAACAGAATTCTAAAAGTTTTCCTTCCGCATTCGAGGTCTTGAAGTTTGATCCTACACTTTGCTTATGTAGTGTCCAGTTCTCAAGCGGCGGATCCGGTGTCTTGCATCAAGTTTTTTTTGCTGCTGACTTGGCTACCTAGTGGTGGTAGGTGTGGAGGGCCTAGATGCTGTTTCTTGGTTATGAAGGGATGACTTCTCTTGTAGTTTGATGGATATTGCTTTTAAGCGGATGCTACTCCAATAAGTTTGCAACTTGCTGTGTGTCATGTTACTTCACATCCGCCACTGCGTTGTAGAACCCATAGTGCTGACAGCCGTAGACGTGAAGAGGTTGCATAGACAATTCTGTGCTATTGTATTGGGGTTTGTGGAGTCGTGCCTATGTATTTGCAAAAATACCCCTTCAAGCTTTGCTGAAAGGGGTGCCTTACCAATTTTGTGACCCTTAAATTCTAAGTTTGTACTTCCAATGATACCCGATTTTTGACATATCTCATTTTTTATTGGACGATTAAACTTCACCACGACCACAGTGTCTCCTCAGTATCTGTTCTCCCACAATGGACCCGCACGGCACAGTACAACAGCGCTAGCACAACTCCATCATGAAAGATAAAAGCCTGAAGAGTATAGGTGTAATACAACTTGCCATTGACAGGCCCACCCGAGGGGGTGGGCCGGTAGTTGGGGTTGTGTTTGGCTTTTCGTCACGTGTGGTACATACATGGGGAATCCAGAAATTCTGGGCACAATGTGCATTTGCACCTCACTGAAAGATCAGGAGCATCTGTCTGTAAAAAGCAGTGTGTCACCCGTGTGTCAACCTGAGAGTGCCGTGCTGACAATATGGTTTACAGTGCATGGGCGGAAGCCTTGGCTAGTAAGGCGTCCTCGCAGCGTGGGGAGCCACCATTGTTGTGGGTAACCTTTGCTGTTGAGTTCCTGCACTAGGTGGATGCAATTTATATGAGTGGCTTGCACATCGTGCGCGTAGTATAAACATTTCCCTACCATGCTGGGCACCATGCCCTTCAGGACCGTGCGGCAGTTTATGGAGCAGGCGTCTACAAACCGAGTTTGCCTGCTAGCACTACCTTTCATTGACAACATCTTCCCTTGGGCACATGTGGTTGTTTCCTATCGCATTCAATTTTGTAAGGTTGTGCCTACGTCTGTGCCAAAACCACAACGCTCCAACCCATGTAGCTTATGTGGTGGTTTCGTATCACGGAACCCTTCTACCACCGAAACCAGTAGGCCAATAGTTCACTGAATTTCTGATTTCAATGCATCCTTTTGTCGCAGCGAACCTACCTAAGTTTATCCCTCTCATCTCTGATTTCCTTTGCAACCACATCGAAAAAACCACACTCCTGAAAGCACAGTTTGAACAAAGCGGCTCACACATCAGTTTTCTGGAAGTGGACCTTAACTGCACCTGCAGTTGGGGCCCCGTGTCACTGAAACAACCCCAGCTCCAATCCACAGACCGCTCCCCAGCTACCCCCTCCAGGTGGTTGGATGATTGGCCCCAAATGTCCCGCCTATGCTTCGCTCTATGGTTCCCAATGTGGTGAAGAAAGCACAGCATTTGCGTACCAACCACCGTGCTGTTTTTCGGAGTTTTGCCGTGCTAGTCCTCAGCCTGCTACTGAAATACCCACCATCACTGTGGAAAAGTACACTTTTCCGCAGCGCCAATAAATGGGACCTTTTGCATGTCGCCTCACCGGCTTACTCCCTTTGTAAGCAGGTTTTTGATACCAACCCATCCACGCCAGCGCTTGAAAGATTTCTCAATGATATCAACCCCAATATCCCCGTCGCTTTGACTGGTTCCTGTTTTAGTCCGCCTGTATCTCCCCAGCCCACCAACGTGCCGTCCCGTGATTTTGTTTGCCGGTTCCCCGCTGAAGTGTGGCGACTCATTGCTTTTCATTTACCTACACCTTCCCTCATTGCATGTTGCTGTACCTCTTTCACTTTCATGTGCACTTTGTTGGAGGCTGGCAAGTACCACCAGGTATGGATTGAGCATTTTGAACCGGTTCTCTATTTTGTTCCCAAAGTGCTTCATAAGCTAAATTCCAATTTTCACACACTCCTACTCCAAGGTGGTTTCTCCCTGCCCTCGTCGGATGTCCTTGAGGTCTGAAATACGCTGTATTTATTTGCTGTTTTTCCAATTTGCGCCTATGTTCACCCGTGCTTTGACGTACACTTGTGGAACATCACGCCCCACATTTGCCTGTCACTCGCTCTTTCCAGAAAGGTCCTTGTGGCACTTTTTCTTGTGTCGTGCAAGTCCACCTGACGACGGTTGGGCGTGTTGCATTTCGGGTGCTTTGCTCGGTTGTTTTGTGCCCAATTGCAATGCATCGCCAAGCAATGAGTTGCTAGATAGAGTGGTGGCCTAGCTTGGGGCCAAAGGAACCCATGTTTTTGACCCAAAGCCGATTGTGCACTTGAAAGTGGGTTGCATGGTTGTGTGCATTTCATGCCGTTTATAAACACGGGTGCCCAGCGGTCAAGATGACATATATTTTCCTCAACTATGGTATCAAATAGTGCATGAAATTAATGTGTGATGAGCAACCATAACGCTGCGGAGCAGCAGTGTTGTCACTTTTGCGGGCCCCAACATATTTGCACCCGTCAATTTGGGTTGGTTTCTGGGAAAGAATCGGGTGCTGATTTGGTAACCTCAAGCGACTTTATGATAAAGTGTAGGGGTTTTCTGGTACATGGTACGGGTTTCTTTTTGAACGTACCACCTAACCAGTGGTGGGGGTCCCAAGTCTCAAGTTCAATTTTGCTATTAGTGTGTCATGCATTACGAACACAAATAAACATCTATAGTTGTTCCGTAGATCCGCATTTTTAAATTAAATTGTGGACACGCCATCTACTGGGGTAATAATCTTGGACAAGCAGTAGTCTCAAAACACCACTCAGGCACCCTTGTGTGCGGAAATGGCCTCGTTTAGATGCTAGTGACCATGGGAGGGCCACTCAAAGGGCAAGTTGAGATATCTGCCCGTGGGCCGGGGTAACATGGCCTTTTTTGGACTTGGGGCTTTGTTGCGGTGACTTCATGAACGGGGCCCCCTAGACGTGGGGGGTGCCCTCACCGGCTAACCGAAGTGGATTTCAATTTTTGTGGTTGATTTGTGTGGGGTTGCTCTTTGATTTGTGTTGGGTTTCTCGGGTTTCCGTTTTATGTTGCTATTGTTGTTTTCGCTGCGCGGATTGGCGATTCCTACTCTTTCTTGGATTGGGTACTATTCTATGTGGGCACTAATTTCTCACCATTCGTGTTTGGTTGCCTTAATGCCGAACTTCTCTCTTTTCTATGGATTCCAATATTATCCATTGCGTGCCTCCGTGCCCCAGAGCAGCCCCATGGTCTCCTTGCCAGGTCTTTTCTTGTGCCACAAATTCGTTCCATTTTTCTAGCAAGTCCTCTTGGATCAAGGTCCACTCGCCACGTCCCCTTCAGTGGCGAGTAATTCATTCATTAATTGATTGTTGTGCTCTTGCTTGGTTGATATCATCCACTCGTGGGTTGTCTCGGAAATGGGGTACCTAACCCGAGACAAGTCTAAGACACATGAATGCCCTCACAAGAGGGCCAACTATGGCATCAATGTGTAATCACTCATATATCATGTAATATATATTATATATTATTATCACTCATATATAATTTGAGCAGTCCAAGAGAGCTCGGCTACAAACTAAAAGCAGAGCCAAGAGAGTTAGCGAGCCCGTTCATGAAGTCGCTACAACGAACCCCCAACCCAAGACTTCATGAATTTGGAGCCGATGAGCAAGGCCATTTTGCCCCTTGGATGTCACGGAGACGGGTTGGCTACCTGGGAAAGGTTGCTTGTCAGTGGGTACAAGGGAAGTTCTTGTTCTTGTTGCTGGTCTCAAATGCAGCCGAACATCAATGAAGCGCACACAGCAGCAACGAACACACAGAAGCCGTTAGGCGTTAGGTGTTAGACCGCTAGGCACCTGTCAGGTCTGCAAAGTTAAAAGGGGCTTCGGTGCAAAGACGACACGGGATGATGCAGCTTGGTGTTCGGTGGCCGGCAAGCTATGATAGCATGGAGCAAGAGTAGTTTCATGGAACCGCTTAATCGACCCAACACATTTATGAGAGTTGGGTGCTTGAGTGGGTGGAGGTGTTCCCATGGGGACATGTTTGGCAGCAACAGTCTGCTACTTGGATGCAAATCTGTAGCAAGTTGGGGTGGGAAAGAGGGGGCACAAGGGAAGAAGGAGACAGCGATAGGACGAGTCCATTGTGTTAGTTGTTTTCATGGGCACCTTGGGATTCAACTTGTGGTTTCTACACCGTGGTTACCCCGCTTTTGTTCGCCATCCCATTGTGATGCAGTACAACCGATGGTGGAAGTAAGATAAAAGTTGGTTGGGGAGGGGAAAAGGAGGGAGGAGGAAGGGAGGTAAGGCGTCATTTTACATGCTGAAATGTGGTTGACACCTTCGAAGTACTACGCACGTGAAGCTGCAGCCATGAAATTCTACAATTATGTACCATCTTCAAATCGCATCATGTGCAACACACTTGCACAATATGTAGCACACATGCACCCCGTCATTAAAACAAAAAGCAACCCCCTACCCTCTACCCACATGGTAATGAGGTGCTTAAAGCTTATTCGGCGGTTGGTCGTTTTGGGTAATTGTGTGGGGTACTCGAACTTGATCCAAAACCTTAAAAATATTCAACTACGGTGCAAATGACACCACGCGACCTTCAACGCATGGAATATGGGGTTGTGGATTTTCCTCATTCACAAAACACCTCTCACCCAAACTTGCTCCAAACTTGCATTAAAGCCAACAAATTGTAGGCAACACCCTGGCAGTGAGTGATCAGGGATCATGCATTGAGTGGGATGGGAGAAGCCAAGGGTAGAACTAGGTGGTGACCTGATGGGCTACATCATGTGTTAGGACAACACTGCAACAAGTAGGGGCCGCAATAGCCATGAGGTACAACCACACACACATGTCAGGTTGTTGTTGTTCGAGATTTGGTACGATCCCATACTGAGATGCATCCACATGTAGGGCAAATTCGCCATCGGGGTTGGGGATATAGAGCTCGCATGTATCAACAATGGAGCTCTTTATCTTTTCAAAGTTCTCGTACATGAGGGGGGTCCGGTCAACGAAATTGTTCTCTCGTTGAACTTTGTTTCGTCAATGGGTTGTGGGAGAAGCCGACTTTGCGGAGGCGGTGACGTGGGGTACAAGCTAGGGAGGGACACCCGTCCAGGACAAGAGCCGGTTTTGTCCGCCTTGGATGTTTGCACTGCAAACATAATCGGGCCAAACACTATGGTCAATGATGTCGACGCGATGCCCAAAACTAAGGAAAAAATGAATAAAGGCCTCTTCAATCATTGAAGGCTTGCCATAGTGACACGATGCCTACAACGGCCGCCCGAAAAACCCAGAGTCACAAGAGTGTGCCGCATGCAAAACTCATTTTTTGCTTTAAGAACAAATGGTTTGCGAAATGCGATAACATCCCAAGGCATTCTGAATGTCCAAATGTTGCCCATTCGTGCCTATTGGGAGATGCCCGGGAGTCCAGGACGCGCGGTAGCGCGACATTACCCATGTGTTCCATGCCATCTACCATGCCATCTAGAATGTTGTTTTATCCCGTCCGAGGCCAGGAGGGGCGGGGCTGGTTTGATTCAGCCTGGATCGCTACGAATGACGATTGGCGCATCCGCAAGGACGGGCATTGTGCGGCCCAGCCTTTTCGACCACCATTGTGGCTATCTTGACCCCTTTCACAATGGACAATCCTAATCAACCACCATTGTGGGATTTGTGCCATCAATTATGGCCATCATGATCAACTACCAAACTGGCCATCATGTGGCTTGTAATGATCAACTATCCCAGCCACCATCATGCCTCCGCGAAGGCATGCTCAATAAATTCAACAAGGATCAGAATAGGCATCATGATACCCATCATGGCAATATGCCAGTCATCATTAGGATTAGGATTGATGATGGTGACCATCAAGGGGGGTTGTCATGAGAGCAAAGTGCTGCATCCTCAAGGTTGCCTACCGCATCTCTTCATATTCCTTTGGCTACCAGACCGGACGGAGGACCGGTCTGGTCTTGTGGGGAAAATCATCGCTTTCTGGCTAAGGATTGGGTCAAGGGTTTTTGAACGTGGCGGAAATGATGGTTTTGGTGGTTTTCTTAGACTCAATAGTATTTTAGAGAAAAACAGTAAGACCAGTTTCAGAGACCGGTGGGACCGGTCTTTGCAAACCGAACGGACCGGACCACTTCGGTACACTTTGGAGCACTTTGTTACACTTGCCTCCCAAACCTACCTTTGCGCGCTCGTTGCAGCATGCACGCCACCACACACCATGCACAAACCACACACACATACACAGACTTTGCTTCCCATGTCCTCTTGGGTGTTTCAACGATGCATGATGGGTGGGATGCACCATTAGCATGAAAATAGATCGGTTCAAACAGTTTCATGCAGACCGGTCAGACCGGTCTTCCGAACCTCGCTCCTGGTCCCCTACTTCTTGCTGCCTTTTCACAGGACCGGTCAGACCGCTCTTCCCCGCTTTGTTGCTTAGTCTTCTTTAATGCCGATTTCAGGCCCCGGCACCAAGATCCCCGGCGTGAAGGATGCCGAGACGCCCGTGCCCACGGCCTTCAAGAAGGTCCGGGCCGGCGACCGGGTGGTGCTGCTGCTGAAGGGCTCGCACGGCGGCCGCTACACCGGCACGTGCGAGTCGCAGGCGTCCGGTAAAATGTCCCTATCCGGGACAATCTACTTCACGGAGGACCAGAAGACCGGGGGCTTGAAGCGCAGCATCAGCAAGGGCGAGCTTGACTTCGTCACCGAGGACGTGCTCGGATGTTGGGTGATCGCGGAGGCGAAGACATCTACTCCGGGCCAGAGGATTGCGGCCCGAGCAGCGCAGTCCCGCAAAAGTGTGTTCTCCAAGACGCGTCTTATGGCTCCGGCTCCAACCCAAGAGCAGGTGATGCACGGGATCACGCGATTGATCGCCCTCGATTCCGCGCGCTTCGTTCTGCGCTCACAAATTCAGACGCGCGTTTGCGCCAAGAATGGGTGGTCCATGCGGGACGTGACGGCCAGGATCATCACCCTTGCCGTGAGTCGGATGGTTAGGGCCAATGAAGTGGCCATTGGGAATGGAGACGTCTTTCAAGGTTCCATGCTTGTATTCAGACATTGTTAGATGCAGGCCCAGCGCAGGTGGCAAATACCCCCCCTTTTTGGGGGGGGTCCGTTGCTTGTCATACCCCCATGGGTGATTTCGCATGTCTTACGGTGTGATATCATAATTTGGGGGTAGGAAACGCCCCTGTAGTTTATTTTTCATGATTGACCACTCCACATCCCCCGTACCGGGGGGTTCCGGGGGCAACGTCTCCGGTGGTTTGGCGGCGGCGGTCGTTGGGGCAACGTCTCCGGTGGTTTGGCGGAGGTTGTTGTTGGGGCAACATCTCCGGTGGTTTGGCGGCGGCGGTCGTTGGGGCAACGTCTCCGGTGGTTTGGCGGCGGTTGTTGTTGGGGCAACATCTCCGGTGGTTTGGCGGCGGCGGTCGTTGGGGCAACGTCTCCGGTGGTTTGGCTGTGGCGGTTGTTGGGACAACGTCGCCGGTGGTTTGGCGGTGGCGGTTGTTGGGGCAACATCTCCGGTGGTTTGGCGGTGGCGGTGGTTCGGGCAACGTCTCCGGTGGTTTGGCGGCGGCGGTTGTTGTTGGGGCAACGTCCCCGGTGGTTTGGCGGTGGTGGTTGTTGGGGCAACTTCCCCGGTGGTTTGGCGGCGGTTGTTGTTGGGGCAACGTGTCCGGTGGTTTGGCGGTGGTGGTCGTTGGGGCAACGTCCCCGGTGGTTTGGCGGCGGCGGTTGTTGGGGCAACGTCTCCGGTGGTTTGGCGGCGGCGGTTGTTGGGGCAACGTCTCGGGTGGTTTGGCTATAGCGGTTCGTGGGTCAACGTCTCCGGTGGTTTGGTGGTGGCGGTTGTTGGGGCAACGTCTCCCGTGGTTTGGTGGTGGCGGTTGTTGGGGCAACGTTGCCGCCGTTTTGGCGGCGGTTGTTGTTGGGGCAACGTCCCCAGTGGTTTGGGTGCGGTGGTTGTTGGGGCAACCTCTCGGGTGGTTTGGCGGCGGTTGTTAGGGCAACTGGGATGCAGCGTTCTAGGGCGTGGTGCGGAACCCCCCCAATTTTGGGTGTTGTTAATATGGTTGGAACCCGGAATTTCACATGTTACAAGGGTGCACTATGATGCAACAATGTGCCTTCCATGTATTGTTTGCTCGATATTGCCCGTTTTGCACTTTTTGCGATTTGATCTTTGTGTGCTCTAACTAGTTATCGCGGGGTTAGAACGGGGTTAGAGCACTAGTTATCGCGTGGGTTATCGCGCGATAACCTAGTTATCGCGGGGGTTATCGCGGGGGTTATCGCGCGATAACTAGTTATCGCGTGGGTTATCGCGTGGGTTATCGCGCTTCATTTTATGTTTCCCCTTTTCGCTTTAGCTCTCAAAGCCTTCGTATTCTTTGATAATGGCCCTTGCTGCTGCCCACGCTTGGTGCGAGCACCATCAAAAGCTCCTTGGGGTCCGTCGCCTTGGCGGTCCTGAGGGGTTTACGATGGGTGATGCCAATGTGAGGCGCCCTGTGGCGACCCGCTTTGAACATGGTGTGGACTTTGGACTCCTTGTCCATAAGTCCCCCTTCATGGCGGACGACCGAGACCCCCTGGTTCTCAGCAACTACATCTTCGAGTTGCTAGAGGTAAATCCAGGGGTTGCTGGATTTTTGATCCAGCTTCATCCGGACGATGTGGACGCGGTGGTGGAGTCCGTCACCGCCCATGCCGAGAAGGGTGCGGGGACGAAGACGACCCTCTATGTGGGTCAGGAGGAGGAGGAAGTGGAGGAAGTGGAGGAGGAGGAGGAGGATGCGGGGGGGGTGGGGGCTGGGGGGAGGAAGGAGAAGCCCCACAACCCCCTCATGATTAGTGTCCAGAAGGTAAGGATCCGACCGGGTAAGGGGAAGGGGCAGTCGGATGGTTGGTTCCCCCAACCCCTCACCCACAACACCCGCCGGGTCTGCACTGACGACCCCGAAAACAAGCTCCCCATGCACTCCCTTTGCCCCACAAGGGAGTGGGAGCGTGAGTGGTATGGGGTCACCACTCCCAACATTGTTTCGGGGCAGGGGGTGATTCTTTTTCCATTTGGGGCAACACCCCCCCTTATTGGGGAGGCGGAGGAGGTGGTTGCCGCCGAGCCCTTGGGGGCCTTTAATAGGGACCCCAATGACCTTGTGCTCACGGTGGGGGGGAAGCTGGTGGTCAACCACCTCCTGGAGCACGATTTTTTGAGTGCTGTGCAGCTCCAAAGTCTTTTGGATGATTTGGATAGGGTGCCTCTCTCAGAGAAGGCACCCATTTTCAATGAGAACCCCCCCATTGTCGGCAGGCCCCAAGATTCTGGGACCCGCCGTACATTGTACGGCAACTATGGGGGTGCCAACCACCACAGGCACAACCCCCACAAGCTCCATGATCTGCCAGTCCTCAAAAGGGTGGCAGATCGTGTGCTTGAGACGGCGAAGAAGACTGTGGTGGGGGGGGTTGGATGGAGCTGCACCATCCTTGACATGGCCGAAATTTCGAGCTATGACCACACCCCCCAGCACCTCCATCGCGACGCCCCCCCCTACACCATTCCTGAAGGCACATTGATTGTCAATTGCCTTATTATGCTAACCCATAATCATGAGGAGGAGGATGGGTCACATTTTCTTTTTGTGCCCTCCAGCAGTTCGGGGTTCCCTGACCCTTGGGTGGAGAGGGCTGTGCCATTCAAGAGGGGCACTGCCTTTTTTTTTAATGCCCTTGATGTCCACAGGGGGTCGGGGATTCCCAAGGCCTCCCCCACGGGGGTGTCCCACCCCCGCCTCATGGCATTTTTTGCCATTGAGCTTACCGTGGGGGGGAATCTTCGATTCCCCAACCTGCACGTGACCCAGTCCATTAAGAGGCCCCAGCTGGGGGCACCTGGTGGCCGGGTGGCCAGGACAGTCCAGTGTGATGGGGCGGTTAGGTGTAGGGGGAAGGTGGTAGCCAATTGCTACGGATGCAATCGGCTGATTTTGTGCACCGCCCACAAAGATGGCCTTTGTGTGCCATGCCAGGAGGGGGAGGAGGTGGAGGGGGGGGAGGAGGAGGAGGTGGTGGTGGACCCCAATGGGGTCAGCATTGAGCAATCTGCTCAGTGCTTGCTCCCGGTGGGAACAACCACAGGGCATTTTTTGTTGTCGGGGTGGGGGGTTGGGAGGGAGGTGATTGCCCCCCTCACTAATGAGGAGGCGGGGGCGGTCGCAGGCCACCCCGATCAGTGCCCCTTGGCCAAGGTGTGCCATGGGGAGGCACTGCCCTGGCCCACCCTGCAAGGGCATGTTGGGATGAAGGTGCCGGCGGGCACCATTTTGGTGGTGAGGAGGGGGTTGTATGGGGGAGTGGCAAGGGTGGCCCCTGAGGCGGAGGGGGTGGCCCAGGTGGTGGAGTGGCGGCAGGTGGGGGAGTATGCGGCCGTCACGGACTTCGTGTGGCTGCGGAGGCTGGGCCTGGTGCTGGACGACGCCAAGAAGGAGGGCCAAGGCATGTGTCCATGTCACCAGGTGTGAAAACCTCCCACAACACCCTGCTCTAACCCCTGCTCTAACTAGTTATCGCGCTAGGTTATCGCGTTCTAACTAGGTGCTCTAACTAGTTATCGCGCTAGGTTATCGCGTTCTAACTAGTTATCGCGGGGTTATCGCGGGGGGTTATCGCGGGGGTTATCGCGCGATAACCTAGTTATCGCGGGGGTTATCGCGCGGGTTATCGCGTGTTTTTTTTTTTGTTTCTTTTGTTTTTTTCAGGCCACCATCTTGCAGCTGCCTAGTTAGAGCAAGGTGCTCTAACTGCGTTCTAACTCTGTTCTAACTGTGCTCTAACTCTTTGACCCCCCCCCCAAAAACCACCCCCATGATGCGGGTTATGTGGGGAAAGAAAGGGGATGGGGGGTTTTTGAGGGTGCTGAATCCATTTTTTTAGGTGGTTTGCCCCAAAATTGAGGGTAGGTGGGTGTTCCAGAAATTGCGTTCTAACTAGGGGTTCCGCACCACGCCCTAGAACGCTGCATCCCAACGTCTCCGGTGGTTTGACGGTGGCGGTCGTTGCGTCAATGTCTCCGCTGGTTTGGCGGTGGCGGTTGTTGGGGCAACGTCTCCGGTGGTTTGGCGGTGGCGGTTGTTGGGGCAACATCTCCGGTGGTTTGGCGATGGCGGTTGTTGGGGCAACGTGTCCGGTGGTTTGGCGGTGGCGGTTGTTGGGGCAACGTCTCTGGTGGTTTGGCGGCCGCGGTTGTTGGGGCAACGTGTCCGGTGGTTTGGCGGTGGCGGTTGTTGGGGCAACGTCTCTGGTGGTTTGGCGGCCGCGATTGTTGGGGCAACGTGTCCGGTGGTTTGGCGGTGGCGGTCGTTGGGGCAACGTCGCCGGTGGTTTGGCGGCCGCGGTTGTTGGGTCAACGTCTCTTGTGGTTTGGCGGCCGCGGTTGTTGGGGCAACGTGTCCGGTGGTTTGGCGGTGGCGCTTGTTGGGGCAACGTCTCTGGTGGTTTGGCAGCCGCGGTTGTTGGGGTAACGTCTCCGGTGGTTTGGCGGTGGCGGTCGTTGGGGCAACGTCGCCGGTGGTTTGGCGGTGGCGGTTGTTGGGGCAACGTCTCCGGTGGTTTGGGGGTGGCGGTTGTTGGGGCAACGTCTCCGGTGGTTTGGCAGTGGCTACCGGTCATCCTATGCCAACACAAGAAACTATCATGCGCGGACGCGCTCGGCAGTTTGCGCCGCGGGGACGTGGGCTAGTACACACAAGTGGCCCCACTTGCACCTTCTCCAACACCACCAAACCAACCCATCCCCACCCATTACCATACACCACGCACCACTTGCCACACTAGATGGCACCCATGTCAGCATTGGTAACGAGGACAAAATACACGTACCACGGACACATGGCGGGGGTTAAGATGATGCGCTCGCCACAAGCGGCACTTGGCGTCAAAATGGAGCAGAAGGTTCTTCCCTTGTTGGGACCCCTTGTGACCCCGCAAGTGAACATACGAGGGCCTAACAACTGCCGCTGGGGAGGGGTTTCCTAGCGCAAGGGCCGTGTGAGAACCCGACATGGTGTAGCGACACAGGGAAAGTCCCAGGGCTCCGTTGGCACAACCTACCAAGGGAAAGGTAGGGTGCGAGAAGAGGGCCTCGGAGACCAAGGAGGGAGGGGGAGGACCCAAGGTGGTGAGAGGCCCATGGGCGCCATGCATATGAAACGTGTCAAGGAAAGGTGAGCATGTGGCGATTGTCCAATAGGTGCTGCTGGTAGCAAAGGACAACACGAGAGCTGGGCGTCATGGCCAATCTCCCTATGGGCCCCTGCTAGTGAGTACTTTGTTCTTTAGATTGGCATGGGTCGGCTGAAAGTTTTTGAAAATTTGACGCTTTCCCAAATCCCTACACAGTGGCTACTAGGCCCATGTAGCCGTGCCTTGGACCACCCCAAAGGCCCCAAACTGCTGTTATTTCTCGGCTACTTAATGGCACCTTTTTTGGAAAATTTTCGAAAACTTGTTTTTTTCGGACTCATTTGGTCGCTTTTGGCATGCGTTCGGGTGGTCATTTGGCGACAATTCAGGTGTTATAGCACCCATGGGGTCCCACATAGGGGCAACTAAGCCCATGTGGCCTCAGGCATGGGCACCCCAAAAGCCCTAAAATTGCTGCTTTTTTGTTACTTGGTTGGCTTGTACCCGTCACTGTGTGTCAATTTCGCAGAGACAGGGCATGGGGGACAGGCTCAGGCTGATCAGGCTGTATGCGGCCGCCAGGGGTGAAGTCAATGACTCAGGGGGGGGGGGGATCCACTGTGTACTGGCCTTCAGAGCAGGGCAGCGCAATGCAAGGATCAAATCAGGACGTGGACACAGAGTGCAAACAGTGTGGGTCGCCTGCGATCTGTACGTTCCACAATTTCCCTCTATATAGACCCCCTGAACCATTGATGGGTGTCGCAAGCATTAACAACCATCAACAACCAGTAGCAATCATTAGCGACCATGGTCAACCATTGGCGACCATTTGCGTGCATCTCAGGGACTCCGTTTCGAAAGCAATTCGTGTATGTATACCTCCGCGCTGTTAAGCCGGACATCAGGCACACAACCGGCCATTCCTGGAACAGCCGCGATTTCAACACTCGCTTGATTTCGGCCGCCACCCTGCTGGGGTTGGGATTGATTAATTCGACGGATGCACACTGGATCGACGTGGCCGGGTCATTCAACATTCAAATCTTGTTCACCCGAGCCGCAGAACGAAGGTCTTTCTTTCTCGGAACCTCTCATGTAAGATATAAGATTTCCATGTAAGCCCCATGATGCTCGCTAGAATTGCCGTCGGAACTTGACGTGGATACATGCACGTGGACCTGCTTGGTGCATATGTTGACTCCCACCTTGCTTGTGATTGGTTTCCAAATAAAGTATCCTTGACATGGTGGCGTGGTTGAGTTGTAATCAAGTTCAGTCATCAGTATATATTACCCAATCCGCTTGTTGAAGGTGCAAATTGGAACGGTGCTTTTGGTGCACTCCGCCTGTCACGCCCAATAGAAATGGTCAATAGCTTCCTACAATGGTTGACATGGGATTGCATTCTAGTGCTGTCCACTACGACGGTGTTTAACTACTATAACATCCTTGTGTAAGTACCATGCACAATCTTTGCTTGACGCTTCAAAGTACATGTATTAGCCATCCACATCCATCATTCACAATGGTTGCATGCATGGGGGAGATTCATTTGAGTTGACATTGGTTTGGATACCCCATGATTCGTTCGTTTATCTCTTGTGCATTTCGCAGCTTTCTTGAGGATCTATCAGATGGAATGGACTCAACTTGTTCTGTGCAATGTAGAACTATAAATGTAATTGCAAACTGCACATTGGGATCTGCAAAGCGTAAGTTGAACCTCTAAACGTGTGAAATGCAAGTTCCACGGGTACACAACATGCAACAAACATCCGCACAGCGTGCATGCATGACGTAGTTGCCTGGTGAGAGGTTGTGAAAAGTGTTTGCTCAGTGTTTGCACCCGATTTCCTCAGCTGCCCCCGCCCCCAACCCAACCCTATTAGTTTGTTACTACTTCTCCCCGAACCAAACACATCCTAAACCCTCCCCACAGGAACGCACCTAAACTCGCTCGTTTGGCCAAGTAGTGCCAGCGAAAGCAAGATGAAACGGTAAAGGTACGAGCCCTTTGGGCGCCCAGCCTGTACTGTACCATGTAAACACACCATTGTTGACAAAACATGACTAGTGCGGGCCATGTGCCAAGTGCCACCTGTGGCTCCGGCACAGAGCTTTGCTGAAGGTGGGGTACACTGCAGTGTTCTTTTTTTTTTTTGGGAGGGGGGTGTTTGGGTGTTCTGGGGCCTGGGGGTGGGTTGGTGGGTTTGGTTGGGTTGCTTCTGGGTTGCTGCTGGCGGCCCCCGAATGCGGTGGGTACCAAACTATTTTGATCTGGGTACACGGTCTGTGGTTTGAGATCCGTGCCACGGGTGGTCCCCTGTCCAAATCCTTGACCCCCAACACCCATGCCCGCCACCAACCCCTCCGGGCCTCCGGCCCTGACCATCATTTGCCGGAGAAGGATTTTTTGCACACGACCGAGAGGAAATCTTCTTAGTTCACCGCGTCCCATCTTACCCACTGTTTTGCTTTTCTTTGTGTGGGCAATTGTCTCCCCCCCCCCTCTGGGGCCTTGGCCTACCAGAGCCCTGTTGGGGTCTAGTATTTCAACAGGCGACCCCCCGCGTACCGTGCTAACGGCGCTGTTTGACGGGGAACAACCTTTGCGTCGCCACTTCAGGTCGCGGCGAGTCTTGTTTGTCGCAAGCGGTGTTGTACCTGTGGAGCGCTATAGCAGAGTGGCAGGCCCATAGCCCCCCCCCCCCTCCGCTCTGAGGCCCGGGGAGGGGGGGGGGGTTCCGGGTGTCCATGTTTTGTCACCCCCCCCCCCCTGGGTAAGAGACACAGGGGGCGCACCGCGCGCTGTGTGAAAAGTACGCTCTTTGGGGCCAGTTTTCCCCCCATGGGGCCGGTGACCGCAGGCCCCCGGGTTCCCACACACAAGGCTGCTTCACATTCTTCCTCAGCCCAAACACTCAGATAAGAAGTTCAACACGGGAAATGCCAGATCGCTTTCAGTTTCCCATTCAACTCTGCTGTCATTGCCCCGTGGGCGTATGCTCCCCCGCTAGTGGGTGGCGTGCAGGGTGGTCAGGGGGGAGCTCACTGGCTATCAGGCGCTGTGCGGTGAAAGGCGCCTATGACACGTCCCTTATGATCCCCTCTTTCTTGGCATGTGCTGTGTGACCCACCAACGCCCACATCCCCTTGTGCCGCACAGTCGATGCACGCGCACCCGTTTCTCGTAGCGCATGCCGGGGGGGGGTGGGCACAAGGCCTCGGTATCAGCACGGCCGGGGGGGGTGGGGGGCTGGCACAAGGCTTCGGTATCAGCCCGGCGGCGGGGGGGGGGGGGGGGGCACAAGGCCTCGGTATCAGCACCGCGGGGGGTGGGGAGGGTCAATGGACTCCCGAACCATGAGAAAACATCAAAGGCAGTCCTCTGCAGTAGATCACCATCCATCTTGAGCACTGAGTGAAACGCAACCGCGCGTCAACACCATCACAGAGCTCCTACAGGCCATCTGCCAAGCCAAAGGCAGAACTGTGGTCACAGCCGTACACAAGCATCAAGCCCAGACGTACGGGCGTGGCAGTCTCCCACTGCATCACCTGGTTTCAGACTCAGCTAATCCTCTCACTACGTGTCAGATCCGCTACCACGGCCATTGTGGGATCATTGTAGCACTGGACAGCCCTGAACCTTGATTCCGAGAAGTTATCTCGAGTACTGTGATGTGAGCGGGCTACGCCCTCGGTGTTTTCGTGAAAAAACCTTGTTGCAGATCTCAATCACGGCACCGGGTGCAGCACGGGCACAATGGATGATAAATGGAAGGCTCATTACGTGTGTGCCACTGTGTACGGCTCATCATTAAGGGGCACAGGTCGACGGTGCCCCTTATTTACTATGTATGGCGACAGGCGGCTACATGTGGCTACACTAGAGAGCTGCGGACGGCTGTGTACGTCTGGGCTTGTGTTTTGTTCTTTTGTTTTTTGGGGGGTTTGGGGGGTTTGGGGGGACGATTGGGGTGGGGGGTGAAACTGCCGCGGGGAAATCATACACTTCAGGTGCAAACAGGCCCAAAACGGCGCTTTCGGGGGACAAAAAGCACCACGAGGGGCGCCTAGTTGGTGGCTGGACTCCACTCGAGTTTATATGTAACCCAGAGGGGGGGAGAAAATGCGGTCGCTGGGATTGGCAAAAAATGCGGGAAAATGCGGAAAAAATGTTGAAAATGCGGCAAAAAATGCGATAGAAAATGCGGTTTTGTTGCCCCTCGAAACCCCTATGTTTCATCCATTTTTGAATTCTCCACAAAATTCTCAGTATTTTGAGCATAGACAAATAGGGTCAAACAAAAAAACTTCCCGCTGCCTAAAAAAAAATTCTCCGGCGCCTCTGGCGCCCGCAAAACCTATTGTTCCTCACAACTAACTGACTACAATACAATGCCACTAGAATGTTTCCTCTTGCACATTACACTAACGGACCTGCCCGGAAAATGCGAAAAAAATGCGGAAAATGCGGGAAAATGCGGACCGCATCCCCCCCCCCCCCCTCTGTGTACCCCCACCGTCACCGAATGATCACCCAAATTGCCAAGGGTCCTTAGGGGGTTGTCAGAGGTCACCCAAGAATTGCGATTTTTCAACCAACCCATGCAGTCCTCAAACCAGCTCCTCACCGGTGGGGCCCCAGGGGGGGGCCAATCTTGCAAACCCTGATAACGTGACAACCAGATAGCACCCCAAAAGCCCCCCATCATTGGTTAGGGTCAGGCATCAGGTATTTGAGTCAGGCATCAGGTATTTGAGTCACACATCAGGTATTTGAGTCACGAATGAGGTACTTGAGTCACACATCATTTATTTGAGTCACACATCAGGTATTTGAGTGACACATCAGGTATTCGAGTCAGACATCAGGTATTTGAGTCACAGATCAGGTATTTGAGTCACACATCAGGTATGTGAGTCACACGCCAGGTATTTGAGTCAGGCATCAGATATTTGAATCCGGCATCCAGTATTTGAGTCAGGTATCAGGTATTTGAGTCACACATCAGGTATTTGAGTCACAGATCAGGTATTTGAATCACACATCTGCCATTTGAGTCACACATCAGGTATTTGAGTCACTTATCAGGTATTTGAGTCACACATCAGGTATTTGAGTCACACATCAGGTATGTGAGTCACACATCAGGTATTTGAGTCAGGCATCAGGTATTTGAATCTGGCATCCAGTATTTGAGTCAGGCATCAGGTATTTGAGTCACACATCAGGTATTTGAGTCACACATCAGGTATTTGAATCACACATCAGGCATTTGAGTCAGGCATCAGGTATTTGAGTCAGGCATCCGGCATTTGAGTCACACATCAGGTATTTGAGTCAGGCATCACGTATTTGAGTCACACATCACGTATTTGAGTCACACATGAGGTACTTGAGTCACACATCAGTTATTTGAGTCACACATCAGGTATTCGAGTCACTTATCAGGTATTTGACTCACACATCAGGTATTTGACTCACCCATCTGGTATCTGAGTCACACATCAGGTATTTGAGTCAGGCATCAGGTATTTGAATCCGGCATCAAGTATTTGAGTCAGGCATCAGGTATTTGAGTCACACATCAGGTATTTGAGTCACACATGAGGTACTTGAGTTAGGCGTCAGGTATTTGAGTCAGGCATCAGGTATTTGAGTCAGGCATCAGGTATTTGAGTCACACATCAGGTATTTGAGTCACACATGAGGTACTTGAGTTAGGCGTCAGGTATTTGAGTCAGGCATCAGGTATTTGAGGCACACATCAGGTATTTGGGTCATACATCAGGTACTTGAGTCACACATCAGGTATTTTTGAGTCACACATCAGGTATTTGAGTCAAGCATCAGGTATTCCAGTCATACATCAGGTATTTGAGTCAGACATTAGGTATTTCAGTCACACATCAGCCAAACGACCCCGGCCGAACAAGTATACCTGGGGGGGATGCGCCGGCGAAGAAGGGGGGTCTGGGCCGGGGGCCACAGGCCACCCCCCCGGAGGAGGGAGGTGGGGAACCACGGCGCGACCCCTCCGGCCCGGGGGCCACGGGGGCGCCGGCCCTCCACCCCCCCCAAGGCAGAGGGGACGTCCCCCCTCCCCCCGAAAGGGCCGCGGCGCCCGGGGGGGGGGACGCAGCTGAGCCCGTACGCCACGCGCCCCCACGCCCCCACCTGCCTGCTCCCACGGGGGCCGCAACAGGCAAGCGAACCCGCGCCAGCGCACAAGGACGCCACACGGGCCACGCCCGGGGACAACACGCGAACACGAACCGGAGCAGTATGGGGGCCACGCCCTCCATGACCAGAGCGACGCCAGTGACACCCGCTTTGTTGCCTGCCCAGGGAAGGCAGAGGGACGGACCGAGGTAGGGCGACCCCCCGCCCCTCGGGGCCCCCCGGCCGCACCTCCGGGGAGGACGGCACACAGGCCGCCCCCCCCCCCCGCCCCCCCGGCACGGGCCCGCCCCAAGGGGGGCACACCACCCCAAGCCAGGCAGGGGGGGAACGGGACCGCCCCCCCCCCCCCCCCCAAGCAAGCCAAACGCAGCACGGGACCGAGGCAGGACACACGGAGGGGCACGGACCGCGTGGAACGGCCCTACCGGCGCCCAGCACCGGGACCGCGCGAGGTGCGCGCGCCACACCCACCCAGGGAGGGGGGGGGGGCGCGGACGCCGCGAGAGCGCGAGCGCACACACACGCAAAGGACACGCGGGGAATACCAGAAGGGCAACCGGACCGAGCCCGCGGAACGCACAGACCGCATGGAATGGCGTACCAGCGAGCGAGGATAAGGGACACCCGGACGGGACGGCCCGCCACACACAGCGCGGGAAACGCGGGGCGGGAAGGGGGAAACGGGGAAGACACAAAACCCGGCACCGGCCCCAACCCCCCCGAACCGGCCGCGAGCGCCGCGCACACACGACCAGGGCACTGCACCCGCCAAGGCAGTAGTGGCGCACCGCGCCACGCACCAGCCCCACGGCTAGGCAGCCTCCGCGCCAGCCCAAGGGGGTCCCACTGGCGACAAGCCAGTAGCACGGGCCCGGCGGCGCCGGCAGCCCGGGCGACCACGCATTAGGGGGGCGACGCGGTGGGTAAGCGCCTGCAGCTACGGCTGCTAAGTGATGCACTGACCGGGGAGTGGCGAGAAGGGGAAGCCGGAGAGGGACAGGGCTCCGAACCCCGTGAACCCGGGGGACTCCGCCACCAGGCAGGAGGTGTGTCATGAAGGGCCCCCCACTAGGACCCGGTGGGGAGGATATCACCTGGCCCGACCAGGTGGCCCCCCGGGGCCGAAAGTCGTCTAGTACCCGCAAAATCAAACCTCAAACCTCAAACCTCACATCAGGTATTGGAGTCCCACAGCAGGTATTTGAGTCACACATCAGGTATTTAAGTCATACATCAGGTATTTGAGTCAGACATCAGGTGTTTGAGTCAGGCATCAGGTATTTGAGTCAGACATCAGGTATTTGAGTTAGGCATCAGGTATTTGAGTCAGGCATCAGGTATTTGAGTCAGACATCAGGTATTTGAGTTAGGCATCAAGTATTTGAGTCACACATCGGGTAGTTGAGTCAAACATCAGGTATTTGAGTCAGGCATCAGGTACTTGAGTCACACATCAGGTATTTGAGTCAAAAATCAGGTATTTGAGTCACACATCAGGTATTTGAGTCACACATCAGGTATTTGAGTCACACATCAGGTATTTGAGTCAGGCATCAGGTATTTTAGTCAGGCATCAGGTACTTGAGTCACACATCAGGTATTTGATTTACAAATCAGGTATGTGAGTCGGGCATCAGGTATTCCAGTCATGCATCAGGTATTTGAGTCAGGCATCAGGTATTTGAGTCAGGCATCAGGTATTTGAGTGAGGCATCAAGTATGTGAGTCACACATCAGGTATTTGAGTCACACCTCAGGTATTTGTATCACACATCTGGTATCTGAGTCACACATCGGGTATTTGAGTCACTTATCAGGTATTTGAGTCACACATCAGGTATTTGAGTCACACACCAGGTATTTGAGTCACACCTCAGGTATTGGTATCACACATCTGGTATCTGAGTCACACATCGGGTATTTGAGTCACTTATCAGGTATTTGAGTCACACATCAGGTATTTGAATCACACATCAGGTATTTGAGTCACACATGAGGTATTTGAGTCACACATCAGGTATGTGAGTCAGGCATCAGGTATTTGAGTCGGGCATCAGGTATTTGAGTCGGGCATCAGGTATTTGAGTCAGGCATCAGGTACTTGAGTCACACATCAGGTATTTGAGTCAAAAATCAGGTATTTGAGTCACACCTCAGGTATTTGAGTCACACATCAGGTATTTGAGTCACACATCAGGTATTCGAGCCAGGCATCAGGTATTTGAGTCGGGCATCAGGTATTTGAGTCACACATCAGGTATTTGATTTACAAATCAGGTATGTGAGTCAGGCATCAGGTATTCCAGTCATGCATCAGGTATTTGAGTCAGGCATCAGGTATTTGAGTCAGGCATCAAGTATGTGAGTCACACATCAGGTATTTGAGTCACACCTCAGGTATTTGTATCACACATCTGGTATCTGAGTCACACATCGGGTATTTGAGTCACTTATCAGGTATTTGAGTCACACATCAGGTATTTGAGTCACACATTAGGTATTTGAGTCACACACCAGGTATTTGAGTCACACCTCAGGTATTGGTATCACACATCTGGTATCTGAGTCACACATCGGGTATTTGAGTCACTTATCAGGTATTTGAGTCACACATCAGGTATTTGAATCACACATCAGGTATTTGAGTCACACATCGGGTATTTGAGTCAGGCATCAGGTATTCGAGTCACACACCAGGTATTTGAGTCAGGCATCAGGTATTTGAGTCAGGCATCAGGCATTTGAGTCAGGCATCAGGTATTTCAGTCAGGCATCAGGTATTTGAGTCAGGCATCACGTATTTGAGTGAGGCATCAGGTATTTGAGTCAGGCATCAGGTATTTCAGTCAGGCATCAGGTATTTGAGTCAGGCATCAGGTATTTGAGTCACCTATAATTTTAGCAGCTTTTTGTTTCCAAAATTCAAAATCATGCATTTTCAGAACTGTGATATCAAATTGTACACAGTAGTACTGTTGTTTTTGTGTCTTCTCAAATTTTTAACAAAATTATGCTGTCGCTGGAGCTGGAGCCGCAGATAAACTGTCACCAACTGCCGCGTACGCGAGTTTCAGATTCCCGACCGCCGTGCGCAATAGGAAATTGCGAAAAAGTCCACTTTTTTGCGCAGTTGGAAGCAAAATAAAGGCATCAGCGTTTTCTGAGATCAACACCTTGCTGCTGACGTACAAAAATACAGATTGGCAGGCACATATTTTGAGAAATTCACACTATTCTAGCCAAACACGACTTTTTGTCATGGTTCTAGGGTCTATGGAGGCCATGTAGAGGGCCTTACAGGGCTGTAAGAGGTGGTATAGAGGTGATATATGATCAAATTGTCATCACCGTTGGTAGAGGCCTACATGACAAGCAATCGTTTGCCTTTATTCGAGGCCATTCATCCCTTTCTCCTGCACCATGGGGCCCAATATCCATATGGTTCATAGGTAGGGTTTTGATCACCTATCACCGTCCACACACATGTTTGGGGCTTGGGTTGGTATTGTATGCATTTGAATGAAAGGAACTACATAAAATATGATAGTATGTGCATAAGAATGGGATGAAAGATGAACATTTGAGGTGTTTTTGGCCCTATTTTGCACCGTTTGTGGTCCATTTCCATATGGTTCATAGGCAGGCTTTTGCGTGCCTTTATGGTTGGAACTTGGTGTGGACACATTGAGATCACAACAAACTGTTGACCTTGACTTTGACAGCCCAACTCAACCTGTAGAGCTAATATTCATCCTAGAGTTGACTTGCATGTTGACTTGCATGTTGCCCGGAAAATAGCTTTGTGTTTATGGGCAGATCCAGAACACTGCGCACCGCATGGCAACCATGCAAACCTTAGCACCCACTTCTGTCTTATGCAGAACATTCTTTGTCTTTGTCTGCTCATCAATCCTCACCAATCCTGAACTACCCTGCAAACTCACCCACCCACCTCTTAACAACTCTTCTTTGCCCTAGTGACCTAGATTGAAAGTGATGATTTATTAATTAGATGAAAAATTAAAAAAACAAAAAGTAATGTCGAGTGTCATTTTATACATTGGTGCTGGTAACCCTCCCCCAAATCCCAGAGGGAAAATGAAAGCCAAACCCATATTCACCTTGCTCATCAGTCCTCACCACTCCTTAACTACGCTGCAGAACCTCACCCACCTCTTAACTCTTTGCAGGCGCTCAGCGTCTCCCGGCCGCGCGGTGCCGCGCAACGTGCCCACGTGCCGGATCCCGGGCTGTCCCCGCGTGGGATGGCCGTACTGCGCATTCCACCAGTGCCCCGGCTGCGAACAGCGGAAACGCTCGTTCGCCCCTACGTGTGGTGCCCCAGCGTGTCGGCGGCGCCTGAGCGATTGTTACAGGCTGCTGGACTTTGGCACCCAGACCGATTAGGTATCCCACCAGTGATAGGCAAACACGGCATCTGTCCCACTATTTTTTTTTGGCCTTGTTTTTTTATTTGTGAAAGATGAACCCGAGCAGACCCATCTAGCCGTTGGCCCATGGTGGTCTCATTTGAAGTGATGCACTGGGGACACACACAGTGTCAGAGAAATGCCGGGAGAACCCAGAGAACCCAGTATTTTCGTGTGAAAGTGTTTGAAGGGTGAATAGGACAGCGGTCAAGGGCAAACTGGGGAGCCTTAGTGTCAGACTCGCCTGTTGTTCCAGGGCATCAACTACCCCATTCCCTGCATTAACTGCAATCTGCCACCGAATCCTTGACCTCTGTGACAACCCAGGCAGTTTGTGGCAATGAACAGGCAATCTGTGGCAATGAACAGGCAGTCTGTGGCAATGAACACGCAGTTTGTGGCAATGAGGCAGTCTGTGGCAATGAACAGGCAGTCTGTGGCAATGAACAGGCAGTCTGTGGTAATGAACAGGCAGTCTGTGGCAATGAACAGGCAGTCTGTGGCAATGAACAGGCAGTCTGTGGCCATGAACAGGCAGTTTGTGGCAATGAACAGGCAATCTGTGGCAATGAACAGGCAGTCTGTGGTAATGAACAGGCAGTCTGTGGCAATGAACAGGCAGTCTGTGGCAATGAACAAGCAATCTGTGGCAATGAACAGGCAGTTTGTGGCAATGAACAGGCAGTTTGTGGCAATGAACAGGCAGTCTGTGGCAATGAACAAGCAGTGGCACGATGCCAAATGAGGTTAGAAGCAGGACCCCTGGGTTGGGTATGCGCGGCTGGGCAGCAGCAGTGAAACAACCCACCAACAGCGCCAAGCAGACAACGTGAAAACCTACATGGCCATTTGCGATCCATATGGATGCATGTCAACGTTTTACCCACTTATGCCACCCATTGACCATATAGACCGCCAGAAGGGAGTGCTGGCTGGTCGCGGGCATGGTCGTGTGGGCAATGGTTGGGTGTGTCGGGTGGCTGCCTGCGTGGGATACGCCGTGGGGGTTCACACCCACCGTCGTGTGGCTCGACGTGTGCTGCCTGTATTGAGGTGGGGCTTACCCAGGGCTTCTTTAGAAACCAAGGGGGGGGGGGGGGCTCCCCCAAAACCCCCTCCCCCCCTCCCCAGACCAAAGTGACCATCGTGGGAAAAAACGAAATTTACAATCGGGAAAATCTGATCGGGCCATTTTTGGTACACCAAGTTTTGGGTCCAAAACCCCCCCCCCCCCTCCCCCCCCCTGCTCAAAAGAAGCCCTGGGCTTACCTCACCTTAATCCAGTCTCATCCCCCTCCTCTTCCATTGCATCCCCGGGTGTGTGGCTCACCAAGTCCGGACCCAGCAGCATGAGCCTGTCATGGGGGGAGTATTAGCGCGCCAGGCATGTTTTTTTGACACCACCCGTGCCTGTGTTTTTGCCCCCCCTCACAGCGAGAGCAGAGATGTGTGCGACGCATTCCTGCACCACATCTCCTCCCTGGCGCCCAACGGGGGTGAGCTGCCACAATGGGGCGTGCTCCGCGATGACCCCCGAAAAACCGGGGCGTATGGCGCTTGATCCACCAGACCTCTCCTCGAGGTAGTGCTCTGTTCACATGCGGTCCAGGCCTCATTCCAATGCATCAGCAGGGGTCCCTGGGGTTTTGCAGTCCAACGTGAACGAACCACACATGGGCATCACCGTTACAAACCACGTGAGTCTCAAACAACACGGATCCCAGGGAGTGGTACCCCCCCGCCGCCTTTGCAACCCCCCCCCCCCAATATCAGGCCAGAACCCCCCTTGGGGATCAATGGTCGATTCTGATAGACTGAATGTCCCCGCCATAGACAATTTCAGGCATTAGTCTAGCATTTGGGGGATCAGTGGTCGGTAACGATTGACTGAATGTCCCCGCCATAGACGAAACAATCTGAAGAACCTTCTCGCCGTGTCTAGGAACCTGGCCCATCCTCTGCACCCAGTTTATGATGATGGCAAGGGTGGTGGTTGGAAGTGGTGGGGGTGACATTTTGTGTTGTTGAACTCTCATATTTCGGCTGATGCAACGTGCTTTGCCCGGAAGGTTTGCGGTCTAGTGTGGTCTACTTGGGGGACTTCCCTCGGTGAGGATGAACTTGGGGCTAGAGCCAGGATGCTTAATACAAAGGTAGGGCACTGGGCGCGCGCCGGGCAAACGTTCCCATGCCGTCCCTCTTCACCTCAACAGAAGCCCCAGTGCACACTGCGCCCTGGGACCGCTGCGCGGGTTGCCGCGCGTTCCCTCGGCCTGGGCACACCGCCGGGACAGCGCCTGCGTCTTCGACGCACTCCCTGGCCCCTGCCTTCGCTGTTGCCGCAACGCCGTACCATTCCCGTGCACCCCCGCATTGCAGGCCGCAGCACCTTCTCCCGTACCTCGAAGAGGCCGGGTGGCGCATCACCCGCACGGCGCCGGATGGATACCCGTGGATGGCCTCGGAGGTGGTGGCGGCTCTGCCGCCTCAGCGTGCGAGTGGCCGTGATGACGCGGCGGCCCCGGTCTCGGATATGAAGGCAGCACCTTCTCCCGTATCTCGAAGAGGCCGGGTGGCGCATCACCCGCACGGCGCCGTATGGATACCCGTGGATGGCCTCGGAGGTGGTGGCGGCTCTGCCACCTCGGCGTGCGAGTGGCCGTGATGACGCGGCGGCCCCGGTCTCGGATATGAAGGCAACCGACACGGGCTGAGGCTCATCGTACACGGGTCTGGCAGCGCCCTCCACCACGGGATGAGACGACGCGGTGAAGCCGAGCCTCTTGCGCATTGAACGCATCCGACCCTCTATTCCCTGCAGCGTCCTTCCAGCTCGCGGGGTGAACGACACCCTGGCGCTCAGGACAAGTGTGCGTTCCTGCTAACCCGGGTTCGAACTGGGTACCGCCAATTCAGGCGTCAGATCCATGACGGCTGAGTTATGTGTCCTTTTGTTCACAACACTTTGTTGGGGAAGCGCTGAGGGGAGGGAGGAAGCCCCCCACCTCACCTCACCTCACCAACAGCGCCTCGTGCACATCGCATCTCGGGGGAGTTTCCGACCCGTGGACCCTGCTGACCCATTTGGTTTGTTGTAAATAGAAACGGCTTTTCTTGTGGTGACCTGATCTGAGCCGACTGCAGTCGGGAGACAAGGGCTGGGGCACAAACGTGGGGGGAACGGGGGCTGCAGTTGTGAGGGTCCGAGTGGAACGTTCGCCCCACTCAGTGCAGGCGGCGTCCACTGCCTTGCAGGCGTGGGCAGTCTTCGCGTTCAGTTATTCCGAAACAATTGTCGTGGGGATACGGGGGGATCGGTCTGGGAAACTTGGCTTCAGTAAATTCGTTCTCCCGGACTATAAAGTGTTGGTTGGGGGGGGTGGGGGGGGGCAGTGGGGGCTCTGAGGAAGAGGGGGCGGCGGCAAAGACAAACCCCTCGTCCAAGAAGTGCTGCAGCCAGCGGACATTCATGGAGCCCCCTCCCAGTGTCACTTGCACCGTCGCCCCTGTGCCGCAACTTGCACACTTCATGTTGCCACATTTGCAGTGCATCATATCCGATACTGCTCCACACATCACGTGGACAGTGAACGAATCAGCCGTGAGAACTGCCGAACGTTGCTGCACAGGCATACCAGGACGTGCATGCGTGGAGCGCTCTTTGACCTGCGTGCGGCCCCCGTAAGAGCCCCCCCTCCCCCCAGTGATGTATTAGAACGGCCGTAGGAGGAAGGGGGGCTACCCCCCCTCCTGGAGCCCCCCCCGCCCCCTTCCGTTCCAATGTTTGAGGCGGACAGCCAAATTTTTGCTTCGGCGCCTTCGGTGCCAAGAGGATTTAAGCTTCGAAATTGTTCGGCCCGCGTTCGGCGGGGACCACAGGGGGACCCTGGGAGGAGGGGGGGTCCCAGCCAACCCGCCCCCCCCCCTTCACAGCCCACCCGCCCCCCCCTCCCCCCCTTCTAATGCATCCCTGCCCCCTCCCCTCCTGTAAGGGATCCGGGATGGGACGCCCCCCCCCCCCCCCGGTTGACAGCGTGAGCAGGAGACCCCGGCTTGAAATCCGGGTGGTCCGGTGTCGTTGAGGAAAATGCCCGAGGGGACGTGTTCCTCTTTGCGACCGGTACACATTGCTCTGGAGCTCTGGACGTGAAACCTGCCCCAAACGCTGCCCTTTGCGTGCCCCGTGCGGGACGACTCTGCCCAGGGGGAGTGGTCGTGCGGAATGCAAGTCTGGACCCTCACGTGTGCATCCTGCTGAAACACTGATGCGGAAACGTTCCATGAAAAGTAAAGTACTCTGCAGCCACATTTGTGTGTACTGCCCCAAATGCCTACGCATGTGGCGGTGAGAGCGTGGGGGCCCCAGCTGAGTTTTTCTTAACAACTCAGCATCTCCTGGAAGGGGGGGGGGAATCTGACACCACCCACCCACCCCCCTCGGACCCCCCCCCACCCCCACCCCCCTCTTAAGTGATTGGGCAAATTTTTCTCCGGGTCTTCGGGCAATCACAAATTGTCTCTGGCGCCTTCGGCGCAAGTCAGTTTAGGCCAAAAAACTTCTTCGGCCCCTCTAACAACTCAGGGTCTTCTGAGGGGGGGGCTCCCCCCCACAGCCCCCCTTGGACCCCCCCCCCCTTTTAAGCAAAACTCTGGGCCCCAGTGCTTCAGAAATGCGACAAGATGTTGGCTCTGGTGTCGGCGGAGTACTTTGAGCGCCTGTGGACGGTGTACGAGCTTGCCACGTTTTGCAAGGCGAACCAGCAGCAGCTGAGCTCGAAGCCGCTGGTGCTCTCGCTGGAGTGGCCCAGCTCGCTCTACCCGTTCAAGCGCAAGGGGCTCAGCAATCGCGAGATTGCGTGGCTGTCCAATTTCCGCTGCCGCAACGCACGCTGCTACAAGCCGAGCGACCGCGCACTGCTGCTGGCGGCGATCCGCTCCAAATGGGGATCGGAGGCCGCGTTCGATGATTTCGTGCGGACGGAGCTGCTGGAGGTGATGCGGGTGTCCAAGGCGCGGTACCAACAGCAGCTGTGGGACACGGCGGGGCGCAACTTCGAGCTTGTTTTCGGGGACTGAGTCGACTGGGGGCCCTGGGCCGTGGAAGGCGGGGCATGTGCATGCGCGTTGCTGTATTCAGCTGCTGCCGCTCCCACTGTGCAATGTCGGAGCTGGTGGCTGTTGTTGTAACAACCCCTGCCCCCCCCCCTTCATTCTGCAGCACTTGAGCTCTGTGGTTCTGGTAGTAGTTGTTGTTAGCATCGCATTCTGATTCCCCAGAAAATGTCACATATGGCCTTCTGGCCACATATATATGGCCATATGGTCTTATGGCCCTCTGTCCAAAGGCACCTGCTCAATCTCCAACGTCTCAGCACTTTTTTTGCGTACGTGACACTCAACAGCTCAAGAGTGTTTCCCGGAGCCCCGGTGGCTCCCACCTCCGCTCCATTTTGCAGTGGTGGTGTGTGCCATGAAGGCTCCATGGAGCCCTGTATGGCGCCCACCGTCGACACGGCGCTTTCGTAGCAGGCCATCAGACGGACTCGCAGGATCGGGATGACATTCAGCTTCTGCTCTCTCGTCGTCGCCTTTGACAAGCTCCAGCCCTGTTCTTGGTGGGCCACACATTCCCATACCACATGGTCCGGCTTGCCGTCCCTCAACATGTTTGTTTATCTTCAGTCGGCAGGTTCTGCTGTCATCCAAATGCATGATTTTCCCCTCCCAAGGTCAATGTACGAACCCTCCCCCCCCACCAAGCCTTTTTTTAGTGGCTTGCACACCCTCCCCCAGGGGGGGTGCCTGCCTGCCTTTTTGGAAATTCTGGGTGCCCTCAGCGGAATCACCCCCCCCCCCCCCCCGGTGGGGGTAGGCCAAGAGTGGGTTGGCCTTTTTTGGGGAAAATATTTGTAAGCAAAATTTTCATTCTGCCCCTGAGCAGCAGCCGGTCAGATCTGGTCAGTACCCTAGCGGTACTACGTTACACCTGCGGTCCAGAGGTCGTGGGTTCGAATCCTGGCGCCATGGTGTTAGCGTGCCCGTGTCAGTACGTTGCGCCAGGCTGAGATTTTGTAAGGCAATAGATTCAAAGTGAAATATCTATACCACTCCTGAGCTGACCTTCACGACTTGATGCATTGCGTGTGGTTTGATATTGGGTAGGTACTGTGGACAAGGCGGTGAGTGGGTGCCTGCCTCCTTGACTGGACCCCCCCCCCCCCTAGGGTAGGGGTAGGACAAAAGCAGTGCCTGCCCTGAAAAAGTGCCTGCCTCCTCCAAGATTTCACCCCCCCCCCCCTCCCCCGTATCACAAAAAAGGCTTGCCCCCCACACACACACATCACACACACATTGTGCTTTGCCGCATGTCTAGCCTCCTTCTCCCAAAAGGGGTGACATCACTGTGTTTAATGCCAGAACGCAAACTCAGGACACCGCTCTGTCTCCTCTGCATCGTGGCCGCTCCTTCTGCGTATCTTTGCTCACAGCCAACGCCCTAATGCGTTGTGTCAGGCTGATTATCACCACTGGACTGCTGCCAGGGCATTGAGGAGCTGTGACCAAAGATCATTGTGGGACCCAACTCAGTTTGGGAGGATTCAATGATTGACTGACCATGGGACCATGTTCTGCCTCATTTTTGGAAGACGGCTGATGCAAGCGACACACCCCCCACGCAAGATGAGGGGGGGGATGAGGCTGATGTTTGTGCATTGTGTTGCCAAAAGCGCCCCACCACACTTTGTGGTCAGTGCTATGAGCATTATTGTGCTGATTCTATTCACCTGCACACTTGTGGGGACAGCACTGTCTGCCAGGGAGGCTTCTCTAGGGGAGGGTAAAACTGGGTAAAACAGGAAGTAGTGCGCAGTCAGATGGCTCCTCGTTGTCACGTTGTCTTGTTGTCCTGACCGCGCACCCAGGCGCTGTATGCGGGGCCCGGGGGGGGCGACTCCGCGGGTTCCAGGACGCCAACTACCCCTGCCCCCCCCCCCCCCCCCTAGGGGCCTTCGGCCAACAGTTAGTTGCCAAAGGTGTTGCCCTCAGGCATCCATGGGCGCCAAAGGCGCCTGATGCTCCATGAACACCAAAGGTGCCCTAAGGCAAATTTTATCCAATTTGCACCTCAACACTATCCTTAAACCCAAACTTGACTCTAACGCCCACCCCCAACACTCAGCCTACTCCTATCCCTACACCTAACCCTAACCCTAACCCTAGCTCTCACCCTAGGCTAGGGTCAGAGTGAGTGATGGGGTCCAAAATGGAGAGCAATGATGTGGCAAAAGCAGCCATGAACGAAATTTGGGGCATCTTGTTCAGCCCAATCAACATGGCTGGCATGGCCAAACTAGCTAGCTGCAAAGGTTAGGGTTAGTTTTATGGTGATGGTATGGTTAGAGGGAGGGCAAGGGGAGGTAAGGGGAGCCTGTGCCCCCCCCCCCCCCACACCCCAAATTGCCCCACCTGGATCCCCCCCCCCCCACCCCAACTTGCCCCACCTGGACACCCCCCCCCCAACGGACCCTCCCGAACCCCCCCCCCCCCCAAGCCCCTCCTAGACCCCCCCCCATTCGCCCCTCCTTGACCCACCCCCCTCCCATGCCCCCCCCCCCCCCCCCCCCCCCCCCCCCCAAGGGGCCTCCGGCCAACAGTTAGTTGGGGGGGTAGTTGGCGTCCAGAACCGAGGGGTCGCCCCCCCCAGGATGCGGGGGTTTCCAATCCAGCTGCCAAGGGACGTTTTGAGATATGCAGTACAGGCTGTGTGTTTCACTGACACTGCCTTTGAACGCTGCTGTCATCTGTTGTCGTGTGCTTCTTCGATTCATTACCGCTGCATTGTACACATAATTGTGATGACCAGTTCAAGAAAGGTGCCTGCCTATTTATATGCATGTTTTGTGTGCACTGGCGTTATTTGGTTGACGGTCATTTGTGCCTTTGCTGTTTTGTGTTTCATGCCGCACCAACCGTTGTGGCACTGTCGGAGATGCATTTCTTTCGCAAGTACCCCCCTTGTCCAAAGCCAGGACTGGATGCTGCTGTTCATTGTAGTGGACAGCCATAGTGCAATTGTGCCAGTGGATCGGTCGGCACATGTGCTCGGCACATAAGCAAGTTTCGCTTAGTCAAGGCATGGGCCGGAGATGGGCTGGTACTGTGGATTACTTCGCTCGATGACGTGTGGGTAACATGTGCATGTGTGTGTGCCAACGGCGCCGTTCTGGACAAGTGAGGGGGTGCCTCGTGCGCTGTGCGCAAATTTGGCCCCTTTTTGACACCCGGACCTTGAGTTCGGGATATAGACTCATCCGCGCTCTCTGAGGGTTGTTAGCATGATTTCCCCTCCTTTTGGACCATGTTTGAAGCCCATAGCACCGCACATTTTCAGCTTTTGGCCCAGGCGTGTGGTGGTTTTGGTGAACGGTGGTGTTGGGTCTATGTCCAGTAAAGTCTGCCAAATCATTGGCGCTGTGTGCGCGTGCTGTGCACAAAATCCCCCTGAGACAGATCGATTGTGCGCCGGCTTGTGCAAACACCGACACCTTGTCTGGCTGTGCTTTTTGTTAGCAATGGATTTCACAGCACCAAAATGGAAGTAACATCAATAAGCGCTGTAGATTCCAGATGTCTGTGTTACAATTCTATTCTTCTGATTCTGTTCAGAGGTGTTGTTTGTGTGCCTGCCCATTGATTTACCTTTTCCCTGATTGTTGCTTTGCCCACAGACATGGATGCGCGGTTCAATCTGGTCGCCATGTTGTGTATCACTGGTGTTCGGGTCAAGAGGTACCGTGTAAGTTGTGTGCATCTCCTATCGCAACAGGACCGGATTTCCTTACAACTACGCGTTACCCTCGGGGCGAACATGTGACATCCGATGTTCCTCTCAGCCGAGTTCCATTTCCGATCCTCCTCCGCAATTTCGCCAGACCTGTCACCGCCTCGTGACACACGCGGTTGATGTCAAGAGCGCTCAGGAAGACGCCAGGCACACTGCCGCGGCCCCTCCTGCAACGCCACCCTCCGCTGGCATTCCACAGGCCCAGACCAAAAGGCACACACAAGACATCTCAGACATCTCATGATGCGCATGTGCAGGAGATTCGCATGTGGCGCGACGTGGGAAAGGGCCGAACAGTCGTGCACATTGAAGCTAAACCACACTTCCTCTTTGCCCGTGGTTTGGAGAGACATGTGTTGTGATGTGCCACAGCGTACGTGCCACAGCACATCCGCTGTGTGGGCGTATGTGCGTGGCACATGCGCACTCCTTCTCCAAAGACGGACACGCCGTCTGACGGTGCTTTTGCTACACTTTGCTTGTCTCTTGACCAACGAGTGCGAGGGGCGGCAGCAATCCTCTGCCGCCGTCTCTGGTGGCCTGAGTAGCGCCCAACTCCTTGTCTGGAGTCAGTAGAGGGAGAATGCAACAGTAACAATGGAGAATTGGAGCATTTTGGAGAAGTGTACCGTTTGTGGGTTTGTGCAACAGCATCTTGATCTCATTCCTCCCAAACCGACACTGCCGCATCAACGCGGGCGGGAAATTCCTGACCATCCGTCTAACCGTCAGCCCTTGTCCATGTGTGCATGTGTGCTTGCCCCCGGTGAGGAGGCGTACTACATTGGTCCACTCAACTTCTTTCTCTTTCTCGCTCTGGTCTCATCTCTGCCTTTACCAAAGCAGTAGGTGATTGCCTTTGCGCTTTCACGCCCGTGTCTCTTGTCATCTCTGACCCCTTCAGGCGACACCAGAGTACACAGGCGGGTTGGGTTTGTGTGCAGTGCCATGAGTATTGGTCCGGTTTTTGTCGTCTTGTTGGGCAGCCTGACGCTTCCTCTTCCTTTCCCTCCCCAAGGGTCCGTGGAGAAAGACTCCTCCATCTGCGGTTTCATACGTCAGCCTGCAGAGCTGCCTGTGCTATATCAGGGGATGGATGAAGGTACTGACCAGTATTGCCTCTCCTTGAGGTCATCGCCGTGTTGCCTCTTATCCTGAGGAATGACACACGTGGGCGAATATGTCTCCTCCATCCGTCAATCTGACGATTATGTCCAGCCAGCTGTGGTGGATTGAATGCATTGACTGCTAAAACGCACTCCACAGTGCTTGCATCATAGACACCAGGGATGCAGGCGAGCACGCCGTACAACAGCCTACTGTAGGGGACCGTTGTGTGCGTTGACCGTCGTGTGACCTGTGTTGTTTTGAAGGCAGCTCCCACGTGCCTGGATGAGAAAGGAATACGGTGCCTGAAAAGGTTGTCTGTCACCAACTCTTGTCGGGGCCACGTGCTCCCGCCCGTCATGGGGTTGTCCGCTTTGTGCAGTGCCTGTCTGAGGGGAGGCAGGATCAGAGGAATCAGCCAAACCTTTCACATTTTTCTGCATGCCTCATGAACCCACACTACGAAGTGCAAGGGAATCACGCTGCGTAAATACCTCTGATTCAAAGAAAGAATGTTGCCCCCTTTACAGACCATGGGACCATGTTCTGCCTCATTTTTGGAAGACGACTGATGCAAGCGACGCACCCGCCGCGCAAGATTAGGGGGGTGGATGAGGCTGATGTTTGTGCATTGTGTTGCCAAAAGCGCCCCACCACACTTTGTGGTCAGTGCTATGAGCATTATTGTGCTGATTCTATTCACCTGCACACTTGTGGGGACAGCACTGTCTACCAGGGAGGCTTCTCTAGGGGAGGGTAAAACTGGGGCTTGAGTCAGGACACTTCATCAGGAAGTAGTGCGCAGTCAGATGGCTCCACGTTGTCACGCTGTCTTGTTGTCCTGACCGCACACCCAGGCGCTGTATGCGGGGGTTTCCAATCCAGCTGCCAAGGGACGTTTTGAGATATGCAGTACAGGCTGTGTGTTTCACTGACACTGCCTTTGAACGCTGCTGTCATCTGTTGTCGTGTGCTTCTTCGATTCATTACCGCTGCATTGTACGCATAATTGTGATGACCAGTTTCAGAAAGGTGCCTGCCTATTTATATGCATGTTTTGTGTGCACTGGCGTTATTTGGTTGACGGTCATTTGTGCCTTTGCTGTTTTGTGTTTCATGCCGCACCAACCGTTGTGGCACTGTCGGAGATGCATTTCTTTCGCAAGTACCCCCCTTGTCCAAAGCCAGGACTGGATGCTGCTGTTCATTGTAGTGGACAGCCATAGTGCAATTGTGCCAGTGGATCGGTCGGCACATGTCGCTCATGCCGCACCAACGGTTGTGGCACTGTCCCCCCATTGTCCCCCTTGGCGCATCATCAGCCTCGGTTACATACACTGTAACAAGTAACAATGATGCCTTCCTACCCCCTTGTAATGTTCCCCCCTTGCAAATCCCCCCACCTCCTGGGGGGGAACGGTCATTTGGCCCAAAAAGCATAGAAAACACGAGGCGCCAAAGGTACCAAAGCTGATTTACACTGTGATACTTTGGTACAGTTTCGTGGTGCAACCCCCCCCCCCCCGTGGGGGGGAACCGTCACGACATTGGTGGGAGATTACAAGGGGGGGGAAGGTGCTTATTTCCCTCAATGTGACGTTCCTGGTCCCCCCTTTCTGCTGTTGTGGCAACTCTTCACTGCATTCCCAACTTGTGTTGAAGTGCTTTTGCCACAAATGCACGGCCATTCAGCGCCAACCATGTTGTATTTTAGCGGATCCACTTTTGCGGCCAGCACTTCCACATGTGAACGCGATCTTCAGAAGGACAATTGAGTTTCAGAAAAACAATTGTGGTTGTCCACTGCTGCCATCCTGATTGCTGTGTTGCCACCCATTTTAACTAGTTGTTTTCTGGAGGTTGAAGATTGGGGAATCACCTGCTGAGTAGTGCATTCAGGATGCAACAGTCACTGCTTTTCACTGTTCTATGGCCAAGCAACACCTATGTCCAAGCAACACTAGGTGTTGGTTCCGTCAATTTTTGCACCGTTGATTTTGGCGGTGCGTTTTTCAATTCGTTCTACTGTGTGCCATGTGTGCTTCCTGATACCTTGGTTTTGAGAAGCACGAAGTTCATATTTTGTGTCAAGGCAGCTCTGTTGGCCAAGAGGGCATTTGTAGTATGTTTTACCTCTTGGTTCTCAGAAAAGTACATCATGTCTACACATGCATCACGCAAGTTGCGGCGCGTGAGCAACACCCTTGTCCAAGCAACACCAGGGGCGCCGGATGCACCCACACAATCAACAGGGATTGCCTAAGAGGCCGCGAGTGGAACCCGTGTGGGCAGACCTGGGGTTGGAGGAGATGCCCAGTGAAGTGTCGTCATCGGGTGCCTCCAGTGCCGATCACAGTGAGCTGGAGGGGGGATCGAGTTCCGAGTTGGAAACCACCTCGTGTAGTTCGGAAGAGTCAGGGTCCACGTCAGGAGGGTCCGTGTTCGACACAGGCTCCAGCCAGTCAGGGGGGTCGGGGTGCAGTACAGAGGTGAGTGACAATCCATATCGGAAGAGACGCCGAGGACTTGGGAGGGAGGTCTGACATCCGCGGATGGCACTAACCTACCCAGACGCTCAAAGCCCAAATGGAAAAACCGTGGCGGCGCCTCCGGCGCCGTATTCATGGATGAACTGTGGCGGCGGCTTCGCCGCCGTGCCTGTGACGATGCACTGAATGTGAGGGCATAGGTCTGTCGGTGGGGACCTATCGCTGAACTTTCCACTGTTTATGGCCAAGCAACACCAGGCGTTGGTTCCGTCAATTTCTGGCCATTTACCGTTGCTTGGACAAGGGGGGGAGGGGGTACAGCTGCCCAGTGGGGCACAGCCTTCTAGGCGACCAAGGTTCTTGCTCCCAACCCAGTCCGAAAAACATACGATGGCCGAGTTGTCAGCGACTTCGAGGCACCATTCGGAACTGGTGACGAGCAATGACCGCATGCCTGTGTCGCGGGGGTACACGGGAGCGATGCATCCTGCGCTTCACTCCCCATCCGCACACTGCACAGTCCCCTCCCACGCCCCATCCCGCCCCCAATCCCCGCAACAGACGGCGTCGTTGTTCATCCACCGCATGTCTTCGTCGTTCGTGGCGTCCGCCCAGAATGCCATGGGGACGCTGTGGCAGACGTACCGCTTCAAAGACCCCGAGTACGAGGCGCAGTACCTGCGGCGCCACCGCACGTCCCTCGTGCGCGTGACCCAGGTCTGGTGCGTCTCCCGCCTCGCCTTCGAGCTGCTGGTGTTCCTCGGGGCCTACTTCCAGGGGCTGCCCCTGCACACGCTCTTCTCCTTCGTCCCGAACATCGCGGTGGTCCTCGGCGGGCTGCTGGCGGTGTCGCTCCGCTCGAAGTACACCATCCAAATCGTGAGCGTCGTGGTGGCCGCCATGATGGTCTCCGCCAGCGGGGCCATCCACCTCAACGCCCGGGCCGTCCTCAGCGAGCTGGAGACGAGCTGCGTCCTGCGCGAGGTCTACGCGGCCCTGCAGGACACCCACCCCGAGGTCGTGGCGCGGCTGCATGCCTTCGTGTCCCGGTACTGCAGCGCGGCCATCATCGGGTCGCAGATCATCCTCTGCATCCCCCAGCTCCTGCTGCTGGTGTACCTGGGCCTGTACAAGAGCACGGCCCTGGCCACCATGGCGATGCCCGTCATCTTCGCGGTGGGCGTATGCTTTCACCCGGACCTCGCCCTCGACGTGGCCGTCATCCTCGCCGCCCTCTTCTTCTGCATCACGATGTTTCTGTTGGGGGTCCTGCCGCGCCAGTCGTGGCTTCTGCGCTGCGCCTTCTTCAGTGAGCGCTCTTTTGAGGTCGTTGTCCCCCCGCCTCCACAGCCTTCTCTGCCGTTCCTGCTGCCCCAGCCAGTGTACTGCATTCGCTCGCCGAAGGACAGCTGCATCGTCTACGAATTCAGGGCTGCTGCCCCCCTCACCAATCAATCTGGAGTACCTTCTGGCCGTGTCTAAGAATAGGGCCCATCCTTTGCACCCACTTTATGATGATGGCAAGGGTGGTGGTTGGAAGTGGTGGGAGTGACATTTTGTGTTGTTGAATTCTCATATTTCGGCTTATGCAACGTGCAGGGAAGGTTTGCGGTCTAGTGCGGTCTACTTAGGGGACTTCCCTAGGTGGGGATAAACTTGGGGCTAGAGATAAGATACTTAATACAAAGGTAGTGCGCCGGGCATGCGCCGGGCAAACATTCCCCCTGTGACTGACCTGCGGGTGTGTGGTCGGGTGTGGGTTGCCGCCTTGTCCTTCTCCATCGCCTGTGATTTCGGCTTTCGTTCTCGTGTCGTGCTCGCTCACCTCGTGGTTCCCCTTCGTCTTCGCCCTCCACCTCCTCTGCCCCCGTTCCTTTCCTCCTCCCCTTCCTCTTCCGCCTCCCCTTCCCCCGCCTCTTCAATCGTGATCGATTCTGCAAAGGCCGGGCGCATGAAGGTTTTTGCACCGTAAGAACCGCATCCCCGGACACCCTCCATGACCCCCACCGGAGATTCCGCACCATCACCGCCGTCAAGAGCGGCCGTGGTACCCGTGTTCGGATTGGAGGGTTTATGGTCTGCAGTCCTCCTGTGCCTTGGCCGAGTGAGTCGTTCATGCGGAGGTCGGTCGCACCGTCCACAATGAACCCCCCCTGTATGCCATGCCTCCCCTCCCTCTCGCCCCCCCCCCCATTTCCCTGTCCTCTACGGGGCAGTAGGATACATCAGAGCACTTGATCGTCGTGTATCAGCCCCAGGCAAGGTGCCCTAATTGACCTACCTAACCGGCGAGCGCCTTACTGCAATGTGCCCTGAAGACACAATGTGTTGACAAAACACGGCTCATCAAGCACGGAGAACAATCGGATCAGTGTCCTTCCCCATTATCTCTGGCACTCCCGAACATTGCTGCATATGCATACCAGGTCGTGCATATGTGGAGCGCTTTGTGACCTGCTTGCGGCCCATTTCCCTCTCTTGAGGCTGCTCTCGGTCCTCCTTCAGTGTACTCCACGCCCCCCCCCCCCCCCTCAGCCCTTGGGGCCCTTGGGGCGATAGCAGTACAATGGGACATAGATCATTGCGAGGCCTGGATGGCACCTCACCTCCCCTCCCCTCCCTTCCCCTCACCTCACTTTTCCTCACCCCGCCTCACCTCCGATTACCTCCCCTTACCTCCCCTCCCATCACCTCACCTTCCCTCGCCTCCCGTCCCCTCCCCTCACCTCACCCCACCTCACCCCACCTCCCCTCACCTCACCCCACCTCACCTCAAGGCCGCATTGAACACCGCCCTCCAATCGTCGCGGATGGCGGACAGTATACTGAATCACAAGCTGAAGAACACGATGGCGGATGCGACCGGCGATATCGACCTCTTCATCGAGCACGCGGCAAACCCTGAGCATGGGATCGAACCCCCAGTCCTGCAGCCCCTCCACCAAGCAGGCGCATCGCTCCGGAGGGGCATGCTGTCGTGTCGGCACCGGCAGGCGTACGTGCAGTTGGCGGCCAAGCAGTACACCCCCAACCTCCAGCCCGTGTACCTGACGAAGTTCGCGAAGGAGCTCACCGCGGGACGCCAAATGCAGGTGTGGGCACGCGCGCGCCAAGCGGTCGTGATTGTTCTCTCCGCTTCTCGGCGAGGAAGGCCCCGGTGGCACGGAAGGCACTGCGGTCATAGAGCGGGGGGTGTTTTGGCAGGGGAGAATGTCATTTTTCGGATTGGTGCTGAAGTCTTCCCCACGAAGGTTTTCCGCAATCCGGGCCATTTCTTGCTCACAGGGTCGGCAGCAGCATATCCTAAAAGGTTTTTTTGTGTGCCCGCGGTGTATCCCAAGGACTGCGGTTCTCACAACTGTACACAAGGCACCAAAGTTTTGGGAAATTTTCCCCACCCGAAAATCCACCCCCCCCCCTGTACCGCAAACAGGATGAGGATTTTGATTTTTTTTGTCAGAGGCAGAGGAAGCTATTGAAAACCACCAGTCAGATGCTGATTTTAGTACAGCTGTCAGTTCAACACGAAAAAGGAGGTAGTTTGAGTTGTTTCTCACCACACACAGACACACTTCCCCCCCTCCCCCTGCCTGTGCGTCCCTATGGACTGGAGCCAATGCACAGCAAGTTGGCCAATGAAGTGCCAGCATCCTGCGAGCTTGAAGTGCAGCATGAAAGTCCTCATCCCCTGATGTAGTATACTATTCAGGCTAGCGGTTTTGGCCGACAAAACACAGCCCAATGAAGGTACCCTCCCCCCCCCTTGCAATCCCCCCCCCCCTTGCAATCCCCCCCCCCCCCGGGAGACCATCACTTCCATGTTTTTCTAGTTACCATGTATTGTGCTGGGTTGTGTTGCCCATCTGCTTTAGGCATGGCCTTGCATTGCTTTCCCATTACTTCAAATGAAGCACCTGTGTGTGTTCTGTGATATTCTCGCTCCAAAGGCCAGCCTCCAAACGGACTGGTCTGGCTGTGCAAGCGGGCGCTAAAGCGGCTGCCTAACCAGCCCCGCACGCTATTGCCTCCTCCTCATCAGCCAGTGCAACACACCCCGTGCCTGTCATGCAAACTGAGCACGTGCAACAGTTCAAAGTGTGTTATTCTCTTACCCAGAAGTTCTTTACCGTTCCTTTGGATCCTCAATAACATTTGTGTTGCATGAAACACATTTGCACCGCATCAACGCAAAAGTCGCTTCACACGTGTTCTCTTTGCTTGCATCAGTGGAGGGTACCAAAGTTTGCCTTGAAATACCCTTGCAATCCCCCCCCCCCCCCCGGGAGACCGTCACTTGGCGACCGTCTCCCCCCCCCACCCGGGAGACCGTCGCGCGCTAACCCGGGAGTTTGCAAGGGGGGGCAGGGTAACAACATGGTCAGGCTTGACAGGCTGTGCATACACCAATGCTTGTGAAGAACTCAGTGTGTCATAGTGGAACTGCCGAACATTGCTGCATATTGCACATATGCATACCAGGAGTCCATGTGTGGAGCGCTTTGTTGACCTGCATGCGGCCTGTACCGCGGGGCTCAGCGTTGTGCATCGGTGTGAAGGGGCCGCCCCCTTTTGTTTCAGCCGATGGCGATCAAGCCGTGCCCCGGGGCTTTTGACTCCGGGTGCGGGGGGTGCGCCATAAAGTCGAAGTGAATGTCGCGGTTGGTGCTTTCGGGTGTGTGCACGGGTTTTGAGTCGTTGCGCGCTGTGCCCCAAACCAATGGGGAACAGCCGCCTCACCGGGCAAGAGCGGGACGGTTGTCCCTCTGCGCACAAGTGCCGCTTCTGCCTTGGCGTCCCTCCCACACCGGCGCCGACACTGCTCCGCATTGAACCATTCCCATGACAGTAAAGGTTGGAGGGCGCTCACCACCACATGTCATGCGTCAAACGTGATACAAAGCCAAGGGTGCTCCGGATCACGAAGTGTTACGCATCATGGGGGGAGCCCCTGACGCGGTGCCCGCGCGGTGCGTATACCGGGGTTGTTGCATGGACGGTTTCAGCGAAGTTAGAGGCTTCGCGCTGTTGGCGCCCAAGGGTTTGCGCAAAACTGTGCCTGACGCTGCAGAAGGAGCTTGGGCAGTGTAGCCACATGCAAAATAGGGATTGGTGTGCAATAACGTGTCATCCTTGAGCCTGGTGCTGCACTGGTCGCATGTGAGCCCGCCCAAGGGGGCCCTCACACTGCCATAACTCTTCCCCCAGCAACTTCCACCAAGGGACAGTATTTACCAGGGCTTCAAGGGTAGATCGCTGCCTAGAGAAGTCGGTCAAATACCGCGTGCGCGGTGCACGAACCCCCTCTCAGCGGTGCATTTCCAGGCATTTTGCCATTTGTTTGCGCGTGCGGGAGCGGGGGGGGGGCGTCTGCATTGCGTGCGCATTACATAAGGCACAAAGAGTGCGTCGCTGCAGCCATTCTACGGGGCTGGTCCACCGCATCGTGCCCCACATCCGTCCCCGCCACCGTTGGTGCTGTCACATTTTGCACGCCCTCGTGTGGTCGCGGTGCGGTGCGTAGGTACACGCGCCGCACCACCTCATCCGACGAACGCCACGTCAGCTCCATCGCTTGCCCCACACCCAAGCGCCCTCCCACCGCCAAGTGGCTCCAAAGGGGGTCACACTTCCACGACGTGGCTGTCCGTGGGCCCGCATCCTCGAGCCCCGGCTCTTTCCCATTCGTCTGGGTCAGCTCTGCCTTCTGTTCCAATTTAATTGCCAAGCCCTTTGACACTTCACGCTGGGGCAGATTCAGCCATGACTCTTAGAACTCCTCTTCTTTCATGCAAACACCAACTTCGTTTCGTGTACCCCCACCCCTCATCTCCCCTTGCGAAAAGAACGCCCCTGTCAAAAGAACACGAGGTGTTGTTTAGACATACCACTAGCGCGTGGCAGGGAAACTTGTGCTCAGTAGCGATCCGCGATACGAAAAGCCACTCAGTAGTACCCGCCCCCCCCGCACCACCGGAACTCAGTAGGAACGTGCTGTGTTGTGTCCAGCGTGTGGCTCAGTAGGACCCTGCTCCATCTACTCACGTTTGAGCGGGCAGACGCTGGTGGCAAGTCTGGTGTTGTCTGCGCAATTTTTCAAAGCCCGGAATTTGGCGGTTCCTTTTTCTGATTGTCTGTGAAGGTTAAGTGACCCGGGGCTGGGTCTGGTCTTTCAGGGACGCTGAGTACGGTCCACTGCTTGCCCCTCCCTTCGGTGCGTGATTTTGATGCACCTCCATAGACATGGCCGTCTGGGCCTTCATGATGCATTGCTTTGCTGCTTGTGTCTTTTCATGGTGCGCGGAAACCAACTCCCCTTGTTGGAACTGGAGGTGTGGTTTCCGTCATTGGTGGTGGGCGACGACAAGAACTCCGTGCCTCCTTTTCTGTAGTCCCCGATGGTCGGCAGCGCGGTCAGTGGGAATGTATGGCACACCCCTCCCCTTGCTTGAACATTCATCATGTCCGCCTGCTTGGCATTGAACACGTCGACCAAGTTTTGGAAGCGGTCATGTTGCGTTTTCCTGCAAGCCCGACTTCAGCCACTGAGTCCACGGGCGGACATGTGAACAAGACTGACACTGTGTTATGCGGGGCGCCAGGCTTGTCGAAGAAGGTCATTGACAGGCGGGAGGGGCGCCCACACCCGCGCGTCCAGCCATTCCCTCACGCACTCTGCAGTTGTTCGTCGAGGACGTCATCGTCTACATCGACCCGATCCTGACCGGCCTCATCCTGGACAACCTCATCAGCAACGCCTTCCGGCACGGCCGCAGCCCCCACCCAGACGTCGAGCTCCACGTTGATACCAGCGGCCCCGTGTCGCCTCCCGGGAAGACCACGCAGCTGAGCTTTGCGGTCACCAACGCCGCAAACGCCGCGCGGCCGCCGATCACGCCCGAGTACGTCCAGGAGGTGCTGGCCGGGACGGCCTCGAGGGGGAGGGCCGTGTCGGCCATGTCCGATCAAATCGGGCTGCAGCACTCGTTCATGGCCGCCAAGGCCCATGGCATGACCCTGTCCCTGCGGCAAGAAGGGGAGCAGGTGTGATCACTCCTGCTGTCTCGGACTGGGGACCCGGACCCCCCCAGCAGACCCCTTTCCTCCAGGCGAAACAAGGTGAAGCAATCACCACGGTCACTGAACTCAGTTTCGACTATGGACATGTGCCTAAACCCAAAGAAAGTTGTGTAAGTCTCTTTGGTGCAAAACTGTTCCCACCGTAGCACCAAACGATGAATGGGCACATGTTTTATGATTCTTCCAGTTTTGGGAGAGATTGAGCTGCTTATGAAGCTGATTCCTGGAGTTATTGATTTTAGGCCCAGGCATCAAAGAAGATAGAGAGGTGCAATCACTGAGGGGGAGCGTCAGTGCGCCAGGCATCTTTTTGGGCCCTGTTGGGCACCAAAGGGTGTTCAGAGGCAGCTTGGCATCAAAGCGTTGCTTGTGTTTGCGAATATCTGAACCATGTTGTACAAGAAATTTGCTGGGCTGACAGGTTGAATCCTTTCAACCATTGTCCCCATTTTCCGTTCTTTATGACACGTTTCACAGACTCCGTGCCCATCCGTTCCATTGGTGGCATATGGAGTGCTGACCTGTGGAATTCTAAGCATGCGTCACATGTTTACAAGGTTACTGTTGCCGTTGATATGTTGGGATAGTCAATACAAAAGTAGCGCGCCAGGCATGCGCCGAGCGCGCACCGGGCAAACACCCCCCTGAGTTTCTAGCCTACGAGCGCCGTCCTGTACTGTGCAACAACTCCTTCGGAAAACCACGTTGTAGAACGTGGTCTTTTCATTCCACTTGTCAACCACTTGTCATGGGCGCAATTGTGCCCCGGATCTGATTTTGTGGCACAAACCCGGGGGGGGGGGGGTTGGGTTGGGTTGGGTCAAGGCCTCATCCGGACCTCCGGGACCACGGACGTCGCCCTTCCCTGCGCGTCACAACTGGTCCGGTGGGTGCTCGGTTGTCCGGTCTCAAGGCCTACCGGACTGATGACCGCCCCCGTACCAGGGGTGGATATAATAGTGACGACATTACCGGGGTGGGGGTGGGGGGGGGGGGGGGGGGGGGCGTTGAGCCGGGAGGCAGTGATGACGGAATGACGATTACGATTGGCACCTTTTTCGCTTTACAGGTATGTGTGTTCGCAGAGTTGGATGAATCTGCAGCTGCGCTACCACCTGGGTTTTGCACCCCTTTCCTTGCTGTGTCATCACAGATTGTACCCCACAGTCCCTTGCGCTTTTTCTCCCTTTCCCAGGACATCAAATGCAATTTTGTACCTCCTTGCTGCTTGCAGAAATACCATGGTTTTTCTCCCTTGTTGCGTTCCTGCTACCAACACAAATGTGGTTGTGAAAACTGTAAACAGTGACAGGGTGCTTTTTTTCCATTTTCGCTTCCGGTGCTGCAGGCCTCTTCCACTTTTTATTTTGTTCTCTTTGAAATGGAGGAACAAAAGAGAGGCCGCCAAATCTGGACACCGGATAAATGTTCCCATGTGCCCAAGTGTGGAACACGCAACGCCTGCAACAGTCGCAGGCAGCAGGACAAAAAGTACAGTGTAGTGTTTTGTCAGGGAGGGCAGATCAGTGCAGTAGCACAGTGGTATGATGCCCGGACTTGAGGAATGGGGGTCCTGGGTTCAATTCCAGCTGGACCCAAACTGCTGGCGCTTTTTTTGGCCATCAGACCTGGCGCTTTTTTTTTGTCAAACTGCCGACAAAACTGCCGTTCAGTCACACGGGTGAATCGTAATCGTAATCGTCATCGCGGGGGGGGGGGGGGGGGCTGGGGGGGGGGGACCACCCCCCCCCACTATATCCACCCCTGCCCCGTACCCCGCGGTGGCACACGCGGGAGGGAGATGCCGCCGTACCTGTGTGTATGGGGCGCGCGCGCTACCGGTGGGTGTGGGGCGTGGACTGGCTGGGCTGCGAGGCACGCCGGGCCACACGGCAGTGCCGCGCCTGGCCCGGCCCCGGACCTGTCAGTCACGCGGGGGGGGGGGGGGGGGGGTTCCCTGGGCTGGGCTCAACCCCTTGCACTGGGCCCTGGGGGGGGGGTCTGGCTTACCTCTGCCTGCCCTACACTGGCACAACACGGGGACGTCACGGAGTTTCGGCGGCTTGTCACTGAGTCGCGGCGGCGGGCGCGAGGGCCCACCGATGGGACACACCTGCTGTGGTGTACACCCACAGCGTGCCACAGGCATACGGAGTCATGAGCTGGGGCAGCGCCAGGGTGCTGTCTCCTGGGGGCACAGCCGTGAGCAAGGCTACGCCAGCCCACAGGGGAGGTACACCAGCCTGGGCAAGCAGGGCAAGGGCCCAATATAAAGCCGCCGGCGGCGCGACGATGACGAGCACTGGGGCTCCATGGTGCCACTGGGGCTCTACAGGCAGGGATATATTCAGCTGTGCAGCACAGCGCACTTGCCAGGACGGCAGACCCCGCACCAGGTAAGCCGTGACCAGGGAGTAGTCCCACGGTAGGTAGCTCTGGTGATCCAGCACGGAGACCGTGGGAGGTTGCGGCGGGGGCTGGTCCGGCGTGCGGTGAGGATACGGGAGTGAGGCCCAGAGGGCTAGGAGGTCAGAGGGGGTCAGGACAGGCTGGGCCAGGGCACTTACTACGTCCTTCGTTATGCGGCGCCGAGTGGCCGCGGTGAGGAAGGCCTCACCCCCATCGGGGGAAGCGTACCATAGGCCGGAGAGAGTGAGGACGTCTCCCATGCCGGTGTCCTCCGACGTGAAGTGTGAGTCCCATGTACAGCTCAGTACCGGCCGCCCTCGACCGTCGAGTAGGTGTCCGTCCCCCGTGACGGTGGCGGCAGGAGTGGGGGTCGTGGCGTGGAGGAGGAGGGCTTGGGCACGGCGCAGATGGAGGAAGGCCGCGGGGCACCGGCTGCGGACGTGGCGCCAGAGTTGGTGCTCGGCGGCGCCGCAGAAGTGGCACTCCATGGGGATGTTTGGCTCCGGGGGCGGTTGCCATTCGAGCACCCGGTATGCAAGGGCGCGCTTGATGGCACGGGTTGGAATGTTGTCCGCTTCCAGCAATTCGTGGAAAATCGTGCCATCGGGGCGAAGGAGATGAGCTCGACGGCCGGAGAAGTAGGCGGAGGTGGTGGTGGCGGCGTAGGCCGCGTCTAGACCCAATTGCGGCTCCACGAGCATGCTGCCGCGGTAGTGCAGAACGAGGGGGTCAGGGAGGAGGTGGGGCAGGGGCACTGCCCAGGGGGTGGGGGCAGCGGCCCCGCGGGCTGCTAACTGATGGGATTCCCGGTTGAGGATCGCCAGGAGGTGAGTGGCGTGGCTGTCATGCTGTGCTGGGACCCACAGCTCAGTATGGGAGCGGAGACGGAGGAGGGTGGAGGAGAGGCGGCGCCACAGTAGTTCAAGGACAGTGAGTTTTGGGGGGAAGCGCGTGTGGGCACGTAGCAGGGCTGAGGTGCTGTCCAGGGCGGTAGTCAAGTGGCCCGACCACCCATCGAGAAGGTACAGACCAACCAGGTGGGCCAGCCACTCCGCGCCCGCGGGGGTGACCCACATGCGGATGCCGTACCAAGCGCGGAGGATCACACCTTGGTCGGGGGCGTAGAAGACGATGCCGCCGCCGCCGTCGCAGCGGCGGAGTGAGGCGTCGGTGGAGAGCACCAGGCTGGGACACCTGTGCAGTACTGATGGGTCCGCATCAGTGTGGATTGGCATGGCGCTGATGGCTGGGTCGGGGAAGAGGGATACCTCAACTGATAGTTGCTGGGCTGCAGCACGGAGGGGGCGTGCGTCACTGCCAGGGAGGTCGTTCTCTGCCAGATACCGCGCGGAGCGGTGCGCAAGCAGGGACCTGGAGCAGGTGGCCTGGGTGTACGTTACGAGCAGATGGCACGCCGAGCGGAGGGGGGGGTGGGGGCAGCCGGGGCCGCCACTGCTGGGGGGGAGGGCGAGAAGGGCACGGGATGTCCAGCACGGGAGCCCCAGAACGTGGCGGTAGTATCCTCGCGACTGGATGGAGAGGTCCTCGATCTGCTCTGGGGGAACTGCCACGCCGGAGGCAATGTAGTCCATCTGCGAGAGAATGAAGGCCCACAGGGAGCGCAGGGCCAGGATGGTGGTGGTGGGGAGGGTCTCTATGCGGCGGCGCATGCGCGTGACTTGCTTGGCGAGGTCGGCGTATGCGTCTGGGGGTTTGAGGGCGTGGGACAGTGGGATGCCGACGATCTGGGGGGTGGCCTGAGAGGTCGGGGTGAGGTAGTACGGCACTGTGGAAGTGACCTGGTCGAGGCCTGAATCGGTGATCTGGAGGGCGAAGAAGCGGAGTTTGTCCATGTGGACCAGGCCGCCCTTGGCTACGGTGGCTCGGGTACAGAGCCGCGTCAGTGCGACGAGGGAGGGGAGCGTAGGCCTCACGAGGCGGCGGTCGTCCGAGTACGACAGGTTGCTGACTAGGACACCGCCTGGGCAGGGGGGCACATGTACGTCTGGAAAGTGCGGTAGGCTGCCACTGACGACGAGTTCTCCTACCTGGTAGGTGTCGCCCGAAGGGTTGTCCCCTTGGTTCCACCCTTCCTCCGTGATGTAGGGCGGGGCGAACCCGTCTGCCGTCAGCGGGTGGATGCGCAGGCGGCCGTAGTATTTAACGGCCCAGGGCCCAAAATCCCAGGGGAGCTGCAGGATGCTGTGCAAGTGGGTGCAGTCCTCGCGCTGTTGGCGGAGAAAAGCGTCCGCTGAGTCCCAGTCGGTGATTGCGGCGGAGCCGTGGCACTCCAGGCTGGAGAAGACGGTGGCGCGGAGGGCGAGGGCGAGGAAGGCGGGGCGAATGTCTGACCGATATGCAAACGCGTCAGGGGGAAGCGTGCCGGAGATCTCCAGGGACGGGACCAGCATGTCCCGGGCAGCGCGGGACTCCGCGCGGGTGAGTGGAGACGTGAGTGTGACGGGGCGGTGAGCTTTGAAGAGGTGGGGGAAGGGCTTATTTTTGTCGATGCCCATCATGACGGAGTCGAGGGAGAGGGAGTCCGCGCCGGCGTCGACAAGCTGCAGGTGGCGCTGTACGCCCTGGACTCCTCCGTGGCGCAGGTGGTGAAGGAGCGCTTGGGGGCACTGGCCGAGGCCAGCAAACAGCGATCCCGGGGACGTCACTGAGCGCCATATCCTGTTTGGGCGGAGCACTGGGCCTTCTGCCACTTGTCGGCTGAAGAGGCCTCGGCGTGGGCGGTCCCGCGGGTCTACGCCTGCGGCTAGGAGGTCACCCAGAAGACCAGCGGGTAGGTGCGCGATGGGGTCGAAGTATGGATCCCATTTAGAGGAATCATATGTGGTGGTGAGGAAGTCGAGGTCCGGGGTATGCCCGCGGTGCTTGGTGGTGGCCGATGCCTGGTCGTGCACTTCCTGGAGGCGGGCGGTCGCTGTGGGAAGCTCACAGCCCAAGTCTGGCTGGAACCCGCTGTAGGGGCGCAGCGGGTTAGAGGGGCAGCACAGGGCACCTTTGGTAGCTCCGGTGATGGTGGTAGATCGCAGAACTTCATCAGGTCGTTCTACTCCGTGGCGGGCGGCGGTGGCAGCTACAAATTCCCCGAGGTTGGCTAGCTCTGCGTCGGTGCGGGGAGCTGAGCGGCGGCGGAGGTCGCGCAGCACGTGGTCCACTGGCCTGGGGTGGGGGATGAGGTGGCGGGCGGCTGCCCAAAGGGACTGGTGGAAGGCTTTGGGGCCTACGGGATAAGATGTCAGCCAGCCCCAAAGGAGGTCAATCAGCGCAGCCAGGCGGGGCAGGGTGCCGGGGGGAGAGTGGCGCCAGCGTATCATGCGCCAGCTGCGGATGTCGGCCAGGCCCTCCAGGGGCTCTACGGAGACGAGGAGGGGTTTGTGGGGTGTGGGCGAAGGGAGCACATCCGCATCTGTGATGGACCGCGCCCCCTTGACGAACACGTGGTCTATGCAGGTCGCCTTGGGGACACCCCCCAAGCTGGAGTAGTGAGTGGGGGTGTCGGCAGGGAAGGCTGGGCGGAAACGGAGCATGCATCCGTCGCCGCGGCACGCTGCCGCCAGGGGATGACGGGTACAGGTCCGCGACATGTTGAAGTCGCCCCCCACTAGCTCGAGGGCTGCCCGGAGGTAGGTGGCGAGGGTGGTGAGGTTGATGAGGATGGCGCGGCGTGATTTGTAGTCCAAATCGGGGTGGGCGTGCACAGAGGCGAGCAGGAGGAATCCCAGGGTGTGGTGCCGGACTGAGGACACGAGTAAGTCGGCGGCATCGTGTTCGATACGAGGTAGTGTGGCTGGGTGTTGGAGGGATCTACGCCACCCGAGTACGAAACCTGTGCCGCAGCCCTCGGCTGAGCTGATGTGGCAGGCGTACAGGGTGGGCATGGCCTGGAGCAGGGGCTCGAAGGTCCAGACCTCCTGGAAGGCAAAGACGTCAACCTCCAGGGCGAGGAGGGTGTGTACTACGAAGTCTACCTGGGAGGCGACGCCCCCAATGTTCCAGGAAAGGAAGACGAGTCCCGCATATCGGCGCAGGTTGAGGGGGGAGAGGTCGCGGGACAGCAGGTGGCGGGCCCAGGGCGGAGATGGGAGGAGGAGGGAGTGGTCTGGGTGAAAGCAGGGGGTGCCCGGGCGAACTGGGGCTGAGGGCACACCCTGCAGGAGTGGCAAGTCGGGCGGTCGTAGGAGCGGTGGGCGATGCTAGTGGTCAGGTGGGAGGTGCTTGGGCTGGAGTGCAGGCACACAGCGTTGGGGAGGCGGAGGGAGGGGGTGGGGTCGAGGATGGCCGTGGAAGGGAGCTGGGGGCGGCCACAGGAGGGGCAGAACCACGCCACAATAGTTGTGGGTAAGGGGGGGGCAGGGTTGAGCCATAAGCGGTGGCCTGGAACGCCATGCAGTGACGTGTTATAATGGGCCTAGGGGTCGGGCCAGGGGGCCAGATGGGAGGGAGAGTCGTCAAAGAACCATACGATGTACCCGTGAACGACGATCGGGATGCTCACGACTGGGTCAGGGTCGTCGACCTGGAGCACTCGAACGGCCTGAGAGATCCAGAGGGCGAAGTCGCGGAGGGCGCGGTAGTGCAGGAGGGGCGGCAGGCAGGGCCGTGGCGGGGCGACAGGGGGTGGCAGGGCGGCCAGGAACCGGGCGACGAAGGTGGCGGCGGGCCACGGCAGCGGCGAGTCATGGGGCGGTGGCAATTGGACGTGGTCCTGGCTGCCGCAGAGGGGGCAGGCGGAGGCTGCAGCCCCTTGCTGGGTGATGGTGCCACACTGCCAGCACACAGTGGGGCAGGGGCCTGAGTGGGGTGGGTCGATGGCGAGGGGGTACGAGGCGTCGGGCAGTAGGTCGTGGAGTAGGGAGCGGGCTTGGGTTGCAAGGCTGCGGAGGTCGCGGAGGCGGGGGTATGCAATGGCACAGTCCAGAGCGAGCTGGGTGAGGAAGGTGGACGGGAGGGCGCCGGGGGGGAGGCAGTGCGGCAGGGTAAGTCAGTTGACACGGGAGCCGTGATAGGGGGTAATGCGGTGGGAGGTTTGGGGGGCATCGCGGGTGAGGGGGAGGGTCCCGTACGTCCGAGGTGGTTGGGGGGAGGCAGCAGGGGCCGAGGTCGAACTGGCAGAGGTGGCGAAACCAGGGGGGGATGGCTGGGGGGCGGGGCCATGTCGGAGAGGGCGGTTTTGCGCCGGCTGGGCTGGTTCCGGAGCTTCTTTTTGGGAGGCGGCTTGACAGGGCTGTCGGGGAGGAAGAAGGGTTCCCCGCCCGCAGTGCGGGAGTCGATAGTGATGGTGTAGTGAGAGTGGGGGTCAACGTAGGTGCGAGTGGGGGCGCCGGCGAATAGGATCCGAAACTGTTCGTTGGGAATGGAGGCGAAGTGGGAGCCGTCGCGGAGGGCTTGAGCGGGGATGGCTACCGGCGCACCGATATGGTGGGTGAGGGCGCTGGAAGCCTGCGTGGCATCTGGCACATGTCGGAGGCCTCGGAGGCGAATAACCTGAGGCGCGTCGACGAGGGAGGGGGGCAGTAGCCCAGTGGGGGCTGGGGGGGGGGGCGGCGGGAGGGTGGGTGGCGGGTGGGCAGGGGAAGGCGCTCGACGGGAGAGGCGAGGGGGGGAGGGGGGACGGGGCGCCTGGGTGAGGCAACGGAGGGAAAGGCCCAGGGGTGCGGCGCTCGAACCAGGCGTAGGCCGCAGCAGGGCCTGACGTGGCGGTCCGGACCTCAGACACCAGGTGGTCGAGCTGCTGCGGGCGGGTGGTGCCCTGAATTGCCACTGAGACGGCCACACGGAACGAGACGGCGTCACGGACAGCGAGTAGCAGGTTGGTAGCTTGAGGGGGTACCACTGGGGGGCGGGCGGCAAGGAGGGTGGCTACTGCGGATGACCAGAGGCTGGGGTGGGTGGCAGCGGCGTCCACGAGGGGGTCTAGGGATTGCAGGGCCGAGAGACGGTGGGACTCGATGGCCGAGGACCCATGGATGTCCTCAACGGTGGCGATCAGGTCAAGGAGATTGGCCTGCGGGGTGGGGCGGAGGTTCGTTGGAGACCCATACCAGACTGTCTTGACGGCCGAGGCCAGCGAGCGCCCGCTTTTCACTGAGCGGAGTGTGGTAAGGGCACTGTCGGGAATGGCAATGTCAGTGCAGAGGATGCGGATGGATTGGGCTACGTGCTCGGCATGACTATCGGGGGTGGAGGCCAACCGCTCTATTTCGGACGTGAAGTCGGTGGTGGAGGCCAGGGCGCTGGGCTGCGTGAGCATCTGCTTCCAGAGCGGCTCTGAGCTCGGGGGTCCGGAGAGTTCAGCCCTCTTGAGGGCCAAGCGGGAGAGGACGCCTGGGTACTGCAGGATCGGCTTGTGGCGCGAGATTTCAGCGTTCCACTACTGGAGGGTCAGTGGACACGGGGCGGGCAGGCGGGATTCAGCTTGCGGCAGGATTTGGCAACGGAGGGCTTTTTTGCGGTGGGCTGCCTGCCAGGTCAACAACCAGTGGACGAGCGGCACGCGGTCGATGGGCCTCTTGGGGGACTCGTCGCCTGCAAGGAGCATGAGGAACTGGTCCGGGGATGAGGCACGAAGGGTGTCGCCGAAGGGGGACACATGCGCGGCCGCCGTTTGCTGGAGCTGGTGGAGCGCATCGGAGGGGGCCGCAGCCAGGTACGCGAGGAGGTCGGACATGGCCCCCTGGTATGTGCCCCAGTGAAAGTTGACGTCGCGCCGCAGCAGCGTGCCGATATCCAGGGGCGGGAGTGTCTCCACAGCGACAGCCCAGAAGAGGCATAGGGCACCCAACATGTTCTCGTCCGGGTGAAAAGCCTCCACGGGCGTGTTCGACTCGTGGTGGACCACGCTGAGCTGCAGCTTGCTGGCAGCTTCGTTCTAGCCCACGGCAGTGGCCGGCCACGCTTCACCAGGGCGAATGTCAGCAGCACGCTGGGCCGGGGACTTGGCAGCGAAGGCGTGTCTGGGAGCCATGGCGGATCAGATGCCTAAGAGAGGCGCAAGCAGGGGGGATGCAACAGGGGGGCGGGGCAAGTGGCAGGGGCAGCAGGGCACCACAGGGCCAGGGCACCAGGCACAGGGCACGCAGGCAGTGTGTGCAACAGGGGATATGGCTGGTCGTGCGTTTGGGCCTTATGGGCATCGTCGGGCGTCCGAGGTGGTAAGTGTGTGTATGCGGACTCACGGCGGGCCGTCTGGTGGCCTTAGGGGCCAGGCTGGGGCAAGGGCGTGGGCTGAGGTACGGGCAGAGGGGCACAAGGGGCCAGGGGTGTAGGGGCAGACGCCAGGACACGGGCAGGCGCAGGGCAGGGGGGAGGAGGCATATGTTATGTCGCCGGCTTCGGGGCTTAAAGTGTGCGCTGCGGCGATGCGACCGACGTCCGCAGCTCGTCTGGTCGCTGAGGGGCTAGTGGTTGGCTGCCGCGTGCTCTAGAGACCCTGCTCCATGAACCCCAGGTGGTGTGCGGCGCCAAGAGGTGGACGGACTGGTCCACTGACCCGTTGGATGCAGAGCGGGCACCCGCTAGTGCGGGAAGTTTCCCGCGGGACGCTGGAGACTAACCCGGGCACGATACCAGCGTGCCTTGGTCACTGTGGGTGTGGTGGTGTGCGTGGGGGGCTGTGCGCGCGTGGGGGGCAGTGTGTTGCCTGGTGCTCCAGGCCCCGGTGGGGAGGCTGGGGAGCCTGACTCGGAGCCCACCGGGGGAGTCGCCGGCCGGAACGAACATATTATGCAATCCTGTGCAATATGACACTGTTGCGTTTTTTTTTGCCGGTGACGGATGGACATGGGGGGGGGGGGGGGGGGGATGGACACGGGGGGGGGAGGGTACAGCGGGTGGTTGCAGTGGGAGCTGAATGAACAACAATGTGGTCACTAATTGCTTGCGAACAACAATCGCACAGTGGCTGTGGTAGCGCATCTCCAAGTGGAAAGCGCTACAGCTCACCGGCAGTGGCTTCTCAGATTGTCATAGGACAATGGAGACAGTAAAGCAGGGCGGAGTCCAGAACTTGCTGGTGCAATTGGCCATTGACAAACAACTATTGTACAGCCACGGCAGCGGCATGTTGACATTGGCCATGGGATGCCACCCTCCCAAGCCATGCCGTGCCACAACATGGCTTGCATGCATCTGTTCGTGTTACGATGCATGCCAATGAAGAGCCAATTGCTCAAAACTGGTCGCAGGCATTCACTTTGAAGCCGCTTTCCAGTTTCAAAGCGGTGTGTTGCATGACATGGAACAAGTAGGGATAAGCAATCATAGACGTGTTCGTTGTGCCTGGACACGCCACCTCCAGGTCCACCGACATGCCGCAGGCTGCCCACTACTGCCAATGGCAGGGGGTGGCCGAGCCCTACACACGACTGGAGGCGGTCCGCACTCCCTGATTGCACTGGCACGGGTGGTGCTGCTCTAGGCTGGACCAGCCTCCCACGGTGACGGGGCGGCCGGTTGGAGGGGCCCCAGGGCGCGCCGAGCGCTTCCCTGCCCTGGGGCCTACCCGGGCGAGGGGCCCGGGTGGCGGTGCAACTGTCCATGTAAACGGGGGGGCCCGGAGGGCACACCACCCGAGTGACCGCTCCTTTGCCCGAGGGGGGGGGGGGGGGGCAGTTGTGCCCGAAAAAACAAAAAAGGTCTTCATTTCTGAATCTTGTTTTGTTGTCGATGATTGTGCCAAACCTCCGCCCATAGGGAACGGCTGTGTTCCCGCCTGCACAGTGAATTGAAGACAGCATTTCCAAAACTTACCCCCACTAATCCGGGGGGGAGGGGTGTACAGGGTCGAGTTTCTGTGCCCATTCTGTGCGAGGTTTTTGTGCGCAATTTGTTCGGTGTTTTAAGGATTTGTGCGGGTATACGTTAGACTGTGCCTTTGCTCACCGATACCATGCCAAGGGATTTGGTGAATGATAATTAGTTTCCCATGGAAGGCGCAGAAGTGCTGAAGTGGTCCATCCTCATTTGTAGTGTTCCTGTTGCACTCAACACGGTGCAGACAAGAGTGCTGGTTGATGCACCAGGAGCGTCCTGCAGGAAATAACAGCAACCTTCCACTGTTTCTCATGAGCAATTTTGCCCGACCTCGCATCATTTTTTTTTTCGCTCTCTTTTAAGAAGCGGCACGGGTTTCGTGGCGCCAGAATTTGTAGATTCGGATGTCCTGACAACAACCTTGGCCCCCGGGCCCAGCCACCGACACTCCCCACACCGCATGTGTTGGGGTCCGGAACAAAGCTGAGTTCCCCCCGATGTGCGGTCTTTTTCCAACGCACGCTCCGGGATGTCCCGGTGCGTGCCCCCACTGTGCCCGGCTGTGCTGCGGCTGTGTGCCTCTGGTGCCGCCGTGCACCACCACCCGTCACGCGTGAGCACTGCCGCCCAACACGCGTGACCACCGCCCCCATCTCGCGTGACCAGGTGATCGCCACGCTCGAGGGCCCCGCGGAGGTCGCGTTCCAGCGCTCCACCTCCGACGGGCCGGCCTCGCTGCAGGACCTCGCGGCGTACCCCAACGACCTCCACATCTTCTGCATCGACGACTCGGCGGCCGCCCGGCGGCTGCTGCGGCACAACCTCCTGACCTGGGCCCAGACCCCCCACGTGCACGTCTACGGGGAGGACGAGGCCGACGCCGCGGCGTTCGTGGAGGCCGCGCTGCAGCGCGCGGACATCGCGATCCTGGACCAGCACCTGGAGTACGGTGGCAGCGCCAACGTCCTGGGCACGGACCTGGTGGCCGAGCTGGTCACGCGCGGGTACCGGGGGCTCGTGTGCATGCGCTCGGCGAACGTCGCGGACGAGGACATGCGGCACTACCGCGCGGTCGGGGCGCACTGCACCTTCGGCAAGGACTGCCTCATGCGGGACATGATCGAGGAGATGAAGGGCGCGTACGTGCGGTGCATCTGCGCCCCGGACCGCAGCTCATCCGCAGTCCTGAGCGAGTCCACGTCCTTTGTCGCGGAGCCGGTGTGACGCGCGTTGTGGAGGCTACAAGGGGTCCGAATTGTTTTTTCCCGCAGTCCTGTGAGGAGTGCGAAGTGGGTGGCAGTGGGCGGGTAAACGACAGCGGTTGTGATCAACGACGGGCCGCTTGTAAGCGGTTGGGCAGGCGGTTGGGAGGCAGTTTCTGGTGGACACAGACCTGCCGGAGGGCTGTCTGGGGCGGACTTGCGCGTGGCCGTAGTCCATCGTGGCTGACTCGACGGGGGGGGGGGGGGGGTACACAGCTTTCTCTGACCGTCACTGTCATGGGAATGACTGCATGTGGAGCCTCTGCCAAAATGTGGTACAATTTTACTGTGCCACATTTCGCCGTTCCGAATTTCGCACCTGCTAACGCCCCCCCCACCCCCGTCCCGGTACACAACGACCCAAGGTGAGGTGCGGCAGCCTGGCGCCATGAGGGAAGGAGATCTAACAACCTCTCTTCGAGGTGATTTCCAAATAATGGGCAATTCAGAAATTGAACTAGGGACTTCCAGTTTGCAGGTGCAGTACTTCTACAACTCAGCTATCTACTTTCCCTACTACTCACCTGTGAGAAAGGGTTCAAAGTGAAAACATGACGTCCCCAACAATTCAGACCCTCGGGACCTTGTAATGGAGAGAAAATGTGCAGAGATCTGGGAAAGGCAAGAATATGGCTTCGGTCCTCAAATAAAATTCCACAGCTCCTGGTGCCCGTGATGGGTAGTGAGGACCTGCAGAACATGTTGAAATTTGCCCGCACATAGTGTTGTAGTGCCCTGTTGCAACAATTGTGGTCAGGGTGAGGTATGGGCAGGTTTTCGGCGACATACGTGTTTTGGTACCGCGCGTCGCGCGCAAGCACGGGCTTGTCTAAGGGCGCGGGCGTCGTGTACCCCCCTTTTTGGGGCTCATTCGCGTAGCATACCCTAAGGCATGATATTTGATGTCCAACCCCTTGTAAACTCATTATTTTGCCCAATAAGGCAATCCCCCAATCGATTTTTTGATTCTGAGGCCTCTATCCCCTGAGACTGGATATCACTTTTTTTGGGGGGGTCAAAAGTTTGTGCTCAGAAGTTTGTGCTCAGCGGGGTTTGAACGAGGGAGGCGCCGGCCGGCCGACCAGGAATTGAACCGCCGTCCTACATGTCTGCGGCCGGGTGCATTACTGTTCGGTCGTTGCTTGATCTGACAGTATCTGCGCTCCCCACTGCTTGAAGCCAAGTCTGCCACTGAAAAAACCCAAACTGTATGTTTCTGTCTGCCTGCCTGCTTGCCCGACTGACTGTCTGACTGACTGCTTGCCTGACTAACTGAATGATTGGCGGACTGTCAGCCTCTCTTCGAGGTGCACTGCCGAAGGCGATAGAATTTTTGTACCACATTTTCCCCCTACCAAATTTTGCCTTACCAAAATATGCCTGCACCCCCCCCCCCCCAACCGGTATGTGGTGGTGGGGTCATTGTGTATGTGTTGGGGGGGGGGGGGCGATGCAGCCGAAATTACAACAAAGAATGGGCAGGATGCGGGAACAAAAGTGGAACAAAGCGAATTTTGCATTCCACGGCAATCCGTGTTGTCCCGAAATCCCACTTGTCTCCGAGTGGCCCGCTGAGGTAGCAGTGGCGCGAGGTTGAGATAGACCCGTGGATACTGGATACCAGGGTTTTGGGGGGTGGGTGCACGCAACCGCATCAACCGCTGTAGCAACGTCCATTTGTGGAGGGCGTCGGGCACAATCATCACTGGGGCACACAGGGGACAATAGGCCTCGAAGGCAAGGCAGGCGGCGAGCAGGACGCCACTTGGGGCCACCAACGCCACAGACCCGCGTGTTTTGACACAAAGGTCCAGCTTGAGGCAGCACTATGTCTCCTTCGCAAAAAGGAAGAATGCCGCTGCGGAGCGACCCGGTGTGGCGGTTGGAGAAGGTTTAGGGCAATGTCGTTGCGGGCACGTGTCCAAGGTAGCGGTACCAGTTTGGGGCGCAAGTAATGTGGTGGTATTAAGGAATGCCCTGCTCTGTGTCATTGTCTCTTGTAGGACGCTCCCCCTGCGGATGGACTGAAATGGTGCTGGCGGCATGCATAGCCGATGTCTCGCACGCCGGCCCGGCTCTGCGACGGCAGTGGTCTCTATGATGGACGGCTCCGATGTGTTCTCGGTCTTCTATTTTTTTTATGCCGCTCTGCTTTCTGGACATGCCACTTACGTCTGATTTTGTGTGGCTTTGTGTGGCTGTGGATGTCCCAGCAGGAGCCCTCTGCAGTATTTTCAGAACGGTGCCTCAGCTTTTCCACCTCCCGAAAACAGTCTTTTTGCTCCTACACCACTACTCCTCCCCTGAGCGGATCGTGCATACATAGCATAAATACATGCATGCATGCATACATGCATACATACGTACATACGTACATACGTACATGGTACATGACTACCGCGCGCCGCTCCGCCGACCCGCCATGCGACTGAGACATGACCGCCACGCGCGGGTAATGCGGAACGTGCTCAAGCCGCAGCTGTCCTGGCACCTCGAGCATGTCCGGGTCCGACGCATTCACACCCGGAACACACACGCGCGCGCGTCCGCGCACGTGCACACACGCCCACGTGCCTCCCCGCCCGCCCACCCGCACGCACGCACGCACGCACACACACAACCACCCACCCACCCACCCACACGCACGCACACACCCGCGCGCACCCACACACACACACGCACCCATCCACGCGCGCGCGCACACACACACACACACACCCGCACGCACCCACACACACACACGCACCCATCCACGCGCGCGCGCACACACACACACAGACCAGGGTTGCGGTGGTAGGACCACACACCCCACCCCCTCTTGATGCATGTTGCGTGTCATCTCAACCCGGTTCCTTAAGCCCGGCGACAGGGCAACAGAACAACAGAACTCATGGTTTGGTCGCATCATTGTTGAACCTCGCAGTTTGAGCGTGATTTGAAAGAATTGGGCGTCACACACACGCACACACACTTGCAGAGAGGGGTGGGAATGTAGGGCTGTTGGACCTCGCAGTTTCAGCATGTCTGGAATACGTCCCTTGGAACACAGACACACACACACACACACACACACACACACACACACACACACACACACACACACACACACACACACACAGACACACACGCACGCACGCACGCACGCACGCACGCACGCACGCACGCACGCACGCACGCACGCACGCACGCACGCACGCACGCACGCACGCACGCACGCACGCACGCACGCACGCATATGAACTCATGGTTCTGCAGCTCAGTAGGAATGTAGGAATGTTGAGCCTTGCAGTTTGAGCATGATTCGATTTGTGGCTTGGTACGTACGTGCACATGTACGTATGTACGTATTGCCTGGCTAGCCGCCCCCACCCCCCTTCCACGGTAATGCCTGCTCGCACTTCTGAACCGGAGACATGTCATGATGGCATTATGGGAATTGCCCTCGGTCAGTTTGTGTGGATGCAATCTGGAAGGGTTTGAATGCTACATTTCGTGTGGGCGCAATGTCATCAATGGCACCGCGTTTCGTTCCCCGTCTCCTGTTCTGCGACCCCCATCATGTGTGTTCACCTGCCCCAACGGGCCACGGAAACGTCTCTTTGGTGTTGCCTGGAAGAATGGAGCCGTGCTAACCACGATCCCAGAATCGCTTGCTGGTCCATTGGCAGCCCGGACCCTTTGTCCAGAAGACACCCTCGTCTAAGGTACAGTATGCGTGGGCACCTGCGGGGCGGCAGCTGCACCGCTTGCGAACGCATGTGCTGTTGGCTGAGTCGAAGGTGTGATGCCGCGGGATGACGTTCTGCTGCCCAAGGTACAGCCGGTGTCCGGAATATATCAATCTGGGACCTGATTTCAGTGGGTACCAAATGCAGTAATGCACCGAGAGGCCAAGGGTTTGGATATGAATCGCACAATTCACAGGCAGATTGCGCTTTGCGGATCGCCGGTTGCGCTTTGGAGGATAGCTGGCCTTGAAATGGCCATTCTGTCCATCAGCTCCACGTGCAACCCTGTCCTTTTGAGCCTGGCCGCTCTTTGTTGCTGTTCCCCCCTGCGCACGCAGGAGACGCCCTTGTCCAAGGTACCGTAGGTGTCCACGTCGTGTTCATTCGGGACCCCGGCATCTAATAGCATTTGCAGTGGTAGACCATTTTGACTACCACACGGACCATTCTGACTACAAAACAGTGGCCCCGCCGTGTCCTTCGACCCCAAAAACAACAAGTTCCCTTTTTTCGAGCTCTCCCGCATGTCTTGCGAAGAGCAGTGCTCCGCCTCGTTGGCTCAGTAGCACTCCTGCTGTGACGGGGGTCTTGCTAGTCCATATGTCATGTGCATTGGGAGCAGGTGGCAACAATCTGGAATGCCCAGAAATCTTTTGGCCTCTATCATGCTTGAGCACATGCCCTGCAGTCGGGTGCTGGCGCTTCGAATCAGAGCTGACCACGGCACGGGCTTCAACACAGCGGCAAAGTCGGAGGTGGCACAGGAAGCCCACGTTTCCGGTGACGCATTCGCCTCAGAGGCTTCGACTTCCCGACTTCGAGTCACAATTTCGCGATTTTACTTTCAGCAGCACATTTATGGCGTTTGCTGTTGGCCCCCCACCTCAGCCTCCAGAAGGGCTGGAGGGGGGGCGTTGTTATGTCATAATGGTGCGCAGCGTGCGCCCTGTGCAGCCCCTGCCCCCAAGGCATCACATGCTGACAAGCGTGACACCGGTGCGTTGCCACCACATCCCCTTGTACATTAGCGCTGTGTTGCACAAGGACGCACCACGCCACCGGCCTACTATTTTTACCCTGTGTGCGTTGTTACCCTCAAGCTAGCCATTTGGATGCGCGATACTGTAGAGTACCAGGACAGGTAGAAGAGAAAGCTGTGGGATGAAGCCAAGGCGCATATGGTGACAACAACGAATAAGCGACCCAGCGAATTTGGTGACAAGTTTGACTTGACAGGGCGTCAAACAGGGTGAGCAGGAAGCATAGAGTGCGGACCGACAGCAGCACGTCAGGCAGGACCAGGAATCAGAGAAGAGAGAGAGAGATTAGGGATGACACGAATAGCATGGTACATTAGAGTGAGGTCAAGTTATTTTTGGGGATAGAGCGTAGATGCACACAGGCACTGCATATGGAGAGGACAGAACGGTGGGTCTTGAAATGTAGAGTATCGAAGCAGGAAGTTCATTTTGTTTGTGGCGTCTCTCTGCAGACACGTGGCTGGAAGGCATGTGTTGGTTGTGGCTGATAGTTGTGCATACCTCTAATGGGAATGTTCTTTCGGGGACTGTTTTATGAAACACCCCAGACGGACCAGCAAGTAGAACCGTTACGGACCGTGGAGTGGCCACAGGGGCCGAACTCAGGACTAGCGGACGAGCAAAACAAAATTGCTGGTCAGCATAGGCCATTACCAGCCGTGCTTCGGGCCATTTAGGGCCCTTTTTTTTGCCCACTTTTGTTTGCTTTCGACACACACTAACCCCCCTCCCCTTGTCCAGTAAGTGCCCTTGTCTAGTAAGGGGGGGGGTGAGCGAACCGGCACCTTCCATTCTCCAAATTTTCTTAGAAGGTTGGATATTGAGGTTCTCTTGTGTGTTTGTTGATTAGACAAGGTACTGTTGTTGGTGCATTGCTGTGTACTTCAAATTTCTTTCATGGAAGGCACTGCTGTGCATCCTGTATCATGCAGAACATTTCGTTTTTCGCAATTCAGCCATGAATGCCGATGACATTGACACATACTCTCCTGGTGCTGTTGTCAATTTCCAACGTTCAGACGGCTGATTCTTCGGATTCGGAATCATCTAACCCTCCTTCCTTCACCATCTCGGGCAAGTTAATCGGAAAATGATAGTGATGGCACTGGTACTTCAGGGTCAGAGTCAGGGTCAGGGCTGTCATTCCATGCCTCACAGACTGCAACAGATTCTCATGTGTCATCGCTGACATCTGTTGATAGTGGTCTCCCAAGTGGTGTTGAGGAAGACAGTGACAGTGCAGCCGACACTGAGATTGTTTGGGCAAAGGGTGTTTGTGGTGTCAGGGGTTTGGCAAATGCTTTCGCCAACGGAAAATTGTATTTCACCTGTGATGTTCCTGAGGCAAACTGCATGCCACAGGAGCTGGAGCCCCCTGCCAAACCTGCTGCCCAGGTGGCAGCCAAGCCTGCAGCCAAACCTGCAGCTGGAGAGCCCATTCCTGTGGCCCCTGTTGAGCATGTGCAGCTCTTTAAGGTGGCATACTCGCGTCAATGGCACACCGAGCCCGTTGCTCAGTAGACCTGACAGGCATTCCTGCAGGCAGTTTCCTGGTCATTTTGTGGTTCACATGCCCTCGTGTTCGCCCTCTTGTTTTGTGTCGCGCATCTCTTGTCCAGTAATCGGGGGCTGAGGGAACCATCACTCGGGGTAGGCGCCCTCGGGGGTGTGAGGGAACCGTCACGCGCAGCCGCTTACTGGACAAGGGTGGGGAGGGGTACTGTTGGTTCCTGAAGAAATGCGGTGGTACAGTGGGTTTCAGCCGTGCCAACTTTGATCTCAGGGCAAAGTCTGACTCGGAATCGAATGCGAAGCTGTTTGGTTGACTGCGCGCTCGTCAAGGGGGGCGGGTGAACCCCCGCCCCCCTCCCTTTGGGGTAACAATCCGTTCCGTTTTTGTCCGCCCCCATCGGCCCGCCAACCGGTTTTCCAAATCCAGTAATCGCGTTGACCACCACCTTTGGAAACCCCCTGCAACCCCCCCCCCCCCCCCAGGCACATCCCTGGGTGAAGTCTCCTCCACTGGACAGAAAGTGCCGGTGGCTCCGTCCCGTCCGTCAGACGATGCAGAAGCGAGAAACAATGCGATTGCTGATGCCAGAACCTGCACATCACAGCCACGCGAAGGCTGTGTTCTGTGGCCCAATCCGCAAGGGACACAAAGCCAGCGCGTCAAAGAGACACGCCGCAACTTCAGGCCCATCCCCCCCCTTTCTGAAGCTGTTGGTGGATTGGTTTGTGAAACAAGGTCGGTCTGCCGGAGTCTTCTCTTTGCTGCTTGTAGTTATACCAGATATATATGTATATATATAGTGGCTTTAGCCATTCTGCATTCCCCAGGCCCCCCTGGCTCCAGCAGAGCTGGTTGTCCGAGTGTTGGGCCTCTATACTTACATACACAGAGTGGTTCGCTCGAACCCAGCTATACTCACTACACTTCCCGATGACGACGGGATCAGAGCAGTGGCCACCCCTGCGATACTGTGGAAGGGAACAGCACAAGGCCAGACTACCTTTTCCACGCATTACCATGCTGGGGGATGGTGCGCTCGCTTTCCAGATAAGAACACTTCTCAGCTCATTAGCAGCTGAAGGGGGGTATCTGACGACGGGGAATGGAAGTGCCCTTGGCCCAGACAACCGCTCCATCGGGGATGATGAGAGTCAGTGGCCGGGGACCAGGTCCACGACCTGCACCTCAAGCCCGGTTGCGTGCGAGACCCACGACACCTCCTCCCCCTCCTCCCGCTGCGCCCACGCGAATGACCTTCTTCCAACCCCAGCGCATGTTTGCAACCCGTCAAAGGCTAGCCTGACCGTGGCATCGCCAGTGTCCCATGGACCGAGTGCGGAATGCATGCGTGCAAGGACTGCCAGGGAACACCCCCGCACCCCTTACTGCCTGGTTTGTACCCCAGTAGTTGAGCTTCTATTGTGTGTGTTTGCTGGTTGGACAAGGTAATATTATTGGTGCATTGCTGTGTACTCCAAATTTCTTGCATGCAAGGCACTACACTGTACAGAACACTCAGTTTTCGCATTTCCGGTCATGGATGTCGATCATATTGTGCATGTGTTCAATTTTGGTTGCCAATGAATTTATTGGTCGGCAGATGACGCAGGAAGGACATCCCTCTTCACTGTCATCCTCTTCTTCTCCATTGATAGCACTTCTGGGATATTGCGCCCCCCCATCATCCCCTCCCGCTGATGAGCCAGAGGCTGTACAGCTCACTGGTGAATATAGCCTCCCAAAAATGGGCGCTGTCTCCCATTGTGGCCGACCATGCGCTAGTCATGCAGTGCTTGCCACAATCGTTAACCACAAGTGCAGCCAAAATTGCTGCCCAGGTGGCAGCCAAGCCTGCAGCCAAGCGTGCAGCTGGAGAGCCCTTTCAAGTGGCCCCTGTCAAGCATGTGTAGCTCTTCAAAGTCAAATACTCGCGAAGAAGTGGTACACAGAGTCTGAACACGCATCCCAACAGGCAGTTTTTGGGTCATTTTGTGGATCACATGCCCTCGTGTTTGGATGCCTTGCTTTGTGTGACAGGTCTGCTGTGTTTCCTTGGGGCGGGGGGGGGGGGGTCAATTGGGTCAATTGGACTATGTTCCCGTGGCGCAGGCAGGTCCAGGGGAGGTACGAAATTCCCCATAGCCACTGTAAGCTGGCTGCCCCCTACACTGCATCTCGTCGTTGTCCAATACGGGCACATGTTGCCATGCTCCATCAAACTCCACACGAGCGCTTCATTGTACGCCATCTCCCATGGAATGTGCTCCCATGCGCAAGACATTCAAAGAACAGTGTGCGCTTAGATGGGTTTTGATATTTTGTTCATCCAAACTGTTTCAATGCAAAGTTGATGTTTCACACAATGCCATAATGGGTTGGTGCCAATTCATGTACAAATCTATTAATGGTGGCTCGTGCCTTGGTCTTGGTGTTGTTTTTCACTCTTTAATCTCAGTGATACCACCTAGATGCGCACAAAAAAAGCAAATAGACATTCAATAGTCATCATGTTTCAACAACGTGTTCCATTGCAATTCATACAATGTTGTAACAGGTGTATTAGTGGCAATTCATTTCCAAATCCATTAAATTCGCTTCATGCTCTGCTCTTCGGGCTTTTTTTCATGCATTCGACTCATTGATACTACCTAGATGGACGGAAGGGAAGCAATTAGACACCAAATGGAGCATATTGCGCGTTGCACCTGCGCTGGCACAAAATTTGTACAGTACCATTCCCAAACTGCATAGTAGTGCCTAGTATCAATAACAATGAGCCCCGGGAGTACCGCATGCGGTCACCAGCACCGCCACCTTCTCCCAGTCAGCCTGGCCGTAGTCTCTTCGCATCACTAGAGGCCAAGCAGCGCGATCCCCCGCCATCGCCGCTATCGAATACACTATCTATGTTGGTGTGACAACCACGCGCGTCAAGCCGGCCGGCTTGGTCCCCCTCCGCTTCAATCGCCAGTAGTCTATCTCTACCGGTGCAGCAGACGTCACATTGGTGGTCGGCACCGGGGCTGGCACATTCGCGCTCACGGGGCAGATCGCCTTCACCCCCAACATCAAAGCCGAGGCCCCAAACAGGGCGCGCTCCGAAGACTGCGGCGCACTCCCGTCAGAACAAGAAGGACCGCAACACTACCGCTCGACCGGTTTGTCCGTCTATGGCATTGAAAGGTCATTCGAGACATTTGGATGGGTTCCGCCCATGACTGTGGGTTGGCGTCAAACATCAGGCTGTGCAACATTGTGGGAGTGTAGTATGGTCGCAGAGGCAAGAATATTGCCAATGGTAGCAAAAAATCCCCAATTTATTTAATGTAGGCGCTGTGCGCAAGCTGTGCGCGATGTACCAACGCTACGCGTCCTGTGCACAAACGCCCTCAATAGTCATCATTTTTTCAACAAAGTGTTTGAATGCAAAGTTGACCGTTCATACAATGTTGTAACAGGCGTCTAAGTGGCAATTGGTTTCCAAATTTGTTGAAAGCGGCTCATGTTTTGCTCGTCGTCCCTTTTTCACTCATTCATCTCATTGATACGGCTTACATTAGCACAAAGGAAGCAAATAGGCATTTGATAGTCATCATTTTCTTCATTGGCTCGTGGTGTTTTTTTGTTCATTTATCTCATTACCTAGATGCGTGCAAAGGGACCCGATAGGCATTAAATGGTCATTGCTTGTTTCGGCAAAGTGGTCCAATGCAAATTTCACGTTTCTTAAAATGTTTTCACGAGTGTATATGTAGCAACTCATTTTCAATACCCTTGAAATTGTGCTGTGCCTGCTTCTTTGTGCTTTTTTCGGTTAGTAATCTCATTCATACCATGTAGATGTGTACAACTGGCACCGACAGACATTTACTTGTCCTCATTTGTTTTAACAAAATGTTCCAGAGTTGACCCTTCTTAGAATATAGATATGCTTGTATTGCTAGCAACCTACTTCTGAATTACTTAAAGTAGCCCGTGCCGTGTTGTTCGTGCTTTTTACACTCATTATCATATCTCATACCTCAATGTAGGAATGGACTTTAGCCCATCCCGTTACATTAGACACAGATTCTTGGCTTCTAGTTTTGACAGCGAATCTGCATTCTCGTATAGATTTCACTCAGTTGTATGCTGGCAGCGCACATGCATAAAGCAAAGACAAATGACCGCGAACAGTTGACAGTGATAGTCTGGTGCAACATGTATGCAACATGAGCTTGTTTTCATAGGAACAATGTGATCATGTGAACATTGTCGAGTATTCAATGTATTTCGGTTGACTTCTAGATTGTAATGCACCATGAATCACCGCGTTTTTTCAATCGATCATAATTTGAGTAGTTTTTGTGCTATGCTGCTTGCTATTGATACTACGTAGATGCGCACGAAGGGAGGCAATGCAAATGTGCCGAAAGTAAGGTTTGCAACCTCCTAGCTTTTAAGATAACCGTTTGTCTGATCGCTTATTTGTTTTTAGCTAACCGCCTTTTCCAATTATTAGTTTTGAGAATAAACGGATTTGGCAATGATCAGCTCTCTTGAACACCAGAAATACAAGCTGAAGTAGAAGAGTTGGTACTACTTGAAAAGCTTGATTTCCTTTTTCGTGGAAAAGAAGACATAAAGAGTATCATCAAAGAAAACTTGACCATTCACGATCGCCACGATTATTTGATTTATAGTGGTTGCGACATTTACTGGTTGCGTTGGTTATTTTCTAAGTAACTTTTGTTATTTGCCGAGAAAGAGTTTTTTTGACCAATTGGTAAAATTGCTTGCAAAACATAGCACAAGGGGAGCAAATGCAGATGCACACAAACCGGACAAACATATTTTAAGCACTCATTATTTGTTTCACCCAAGTGCTCCAGTTCAAATTCAGCCTTCATACTATGTTGTACATGGGCTATTAGTGGCAACTCGTTTCCACATTTCTTAATCCAGCATTGCTCTTGGTTTTTTGTTGTTCCATTCATGTCATTGATACCACTAGATGCGGACAAAGAAATGCATCAGATGCGCACAGATTGAGGTTCGTAACCTCTCAGTTTGTAAGATAACCTGTTTTTGTCAATCATTGCTTTTTAAATTAACCATGTTTGGCTATCATTGCCCTTGATAAAAAAAACCGATTATCATTTTTTTTCTTCACCAGGAGTAGAAGGCTCTGTGCTGCATGAAATACTTTATTTTCCAACGTAGAAGGGTGCGTTGTGATATTTTTTTATCTTTTTCATAAAAAATAGACACAATGTGTATCATGAAAATAAATATGCACCATAATCGCTCCGATTTACTGGTTTGAATCCATTTCTATGAAAATTTCCACACTTGCTGGTTGTGCCAGCTGTTTTCAAAATGCTGTCCGATAATGCCGATAACCGGTCTTTGCAATTAATTGGCGAAACGGTTTACAAACTCGAGCACAAAAAGAGCACAAACGGACAACCACAAAGGGAGCAAAAAACATCAAAGATCATTTCACCAAAGTGCTGCACTGTAAAGTTGACAATTCATACAATTTGGTAACGGGTGTATGAGTGCCAACTCATTTCCAAAATCGTTAAAATGAACTCATGCATTGCTCTTGTTGTTTCATTCATTCATTCTTCTCATTGATTGGGAGCTTTGTGACACAACGTAATCTCCCGAGTGCTTCTGCAAAGTCGGTTTTTTTAGTCGCTTTTTTTTGTGCCGCGATGCTATTGTTGAGACAATTACTACTACCATTGTTTGGTGATTTACCATATTTTTTTTTGCACATGTACTACTTCAACCTCGGTTCTGCGCTCGGGTTTCAACCTATAGTACTGTACATAGGAAAGTGTAGCATACAAAGAAGAGAAATGAGTTGTTGTGCATGGTGCCGCCATTTAAATTGTATGGAGACTCTTGTGTTACCCTTGACATGTTTTGATATTGCAAAAAAAATTGAGTGAAGAAAAGCTTCAATATATCTTAAGGATTTGAACACTACTAATATGCACACGTATGATGCTTGGTTTCGAAGATTGTTTGCTTGTGCTGACAATCGGTATTAAATGCCCAAAACCCCGTTTGATTGCTCAAGGTTCAAAAGTGTGAACAAGGATCAGTGGTACACGGCATGTGAATTTTACCTTTCATTGCTGCATGCTTGCTTGGTGACGCCGCTTTTGATGTGCCATGTATGGGACGCCTTTCCTATTGCCTTAGTGGCCTTCTTAGAGTTTGAATTCAATTGTGGCCCGTTGAAGCTTTTTGACAATTTCGCAAGCTAATAAGCACTAACGTGCATGACCTGGTGGCTAATGAAAAACTGAGTTGATTCCAAACAACAATCTTTTCAAAGTTTTTGGGGCTCCACATGAAACTGACCATTTGGTGTCCACGAAGCCATCGATAAATGAACAAAACAAAGCCTGAAGAGCAAAAAACGAGCCAATGTCAACAGTTTTGAAAATGAGTTGCCACTAAGATGCCCGTTGGAAGATTGTATGAAAAGTCCACTTTGTATTGGAACATTTTGTTGACACGGATGATTAATATTGAAAGTCAAGTTGCTTTCTTTGTCCGCATCCCAGAAGTATGAATAAATTAATGAGGGCAAAAAGCGCGAAGGGAAAGATATGCGCCAATTTTTGGTGTTTTGGGAATGTGAGGCCACTAATAGATGCATGAAAACACGGTATTGAAAAGCCAACCCTGCATTGGAACACTTCAATGAAATTCAAAAAATTTCCAACAACAACAGCAATCTCTAATTGGAATTAGGGCTGCAACGCACACCAAATGTGGTAAGACCATTCAATTGTATTCACAACCAACAAGCGTGCGGAGTGCCCACTAACCCAGGCCCAGCTACAAAACGTGCTAAAAGGTATTGCGGGGGGAGGATTGTGAAGAGGCTTATTAAACCCAAACCACCTCCATCCCACCAAGGCTACATCGCTTCACGTATGCACTGGTAGGGAAGTAGCACCTATGGGCTGGGTGGGGTGGAGGGGGGGGGGGGGGGCTTGCAGTACATTGGGGTGGGTCTTGGGGGGGGGGCTCCGCGAACTTTGAGGTGGACTGGGCAGACTTTGATACCTTGCAGTGGTTCGCAGGCCGGGGGAGGGGGGCGGAGCCTCCGGGCCTTCACGGTGGGTTCTTGCTTGGTTTAATTGGCCGTAGATTGGGTTGGGGGGGGGGGGCACTTTAGCGCTGGGTTGAGGTTCTTGGGGTGGAGCGGGAGTGGGGGGCTTGGCATAGGGTGGGCCGCGGGGGGAGGGGGGGGGGCTCGTGCTACATTGGCGTGGTTTGGGGGTTAGGGCTCGGGGTACTTTGAGGGGGGTCGGCGTACGTAGGGGTGGGTGGGAGGGTGGGGGGGCTTGCACCACTTGGGGGTGGGGGGGTTTGAGGTACTTTGAGGTCGGGGGGGGGGGGGGGGGGGGGCTTGTGGTACATTGGCGTGGTTTGGGGGGTAGGGCTCGGGGTACTTTGAGGGGGGTCGGCGTACGTGGGGGTGGGTCGGAGGCTTGAGCTACTTTGGGGGGGGGGGGGGTAGTGTCGAATGGTTTGTGGGGGCTTCAGATATATTGGGGGGCTTGCACCACTTGGGGGGGGGGGGGGGGTTGAGGTATTTTGAGATCCGAGGGGCGGGGGGGTGTTGTACATTGGCGTGGTTTGGGCGGTAGGGCTCGGGGCAATTGGGGGGCTCGGCGTACGTCGGGCTGCGTGACAGGGGAGAGGGGGGGGGCTCGTGGTACATTGGAGTTGTTGGAGATGGGGGGGCTTGAGGTACTTTGAGGTCGGGGGGGGGGCTTGTGGTACATTGGCGTGGTTGTGGGGGGGGGGGGGGTAGGGCTCGGGGTACGTTAGGGGAGGGGGGGCTTGGCATAGGGTGGGCCTGGGGCTTGTGGTACATTGGTGTGGTTTGGGGCTTGGGCTCGGGGTACTTTGAGGGGGTTCGGCGTACGTGGGGGCGGGTCGGAGGCTTGAGGTACTTTGGGGGGCGAGGGGGGAGGGTAGTGTGGAATGGTTTGTGGGGGCTTCAGATATATTGGGGGGCTTGCACCACTTGGGGGGGGGGGGGGGGGGCTTGAGGAATTTTGAGGTCCGGGGGGGGGGGGGTTGTTATACATTGGCGTGGTTTGGGCGGTAGGGCTCGGGGCACTTTGGGCCACTGGGTGCATATTGGGTCAGTCCCCCAGTTCCTACTGTATGAAATTGTGCATGGGCTCTGGCTAAGGTGGCTGAATAACCTACTGCGCAAAATACAGGCATTGCCTCTCATGGGTTGGCTTGGTGCAGTAGCACTCCTTGTAAACCCCTCCGTGCAACGTTTTGAGACATACATGATGATCATGCAAAAGCTTTTTTTAGCGCAAAAAAATTTTTTATGCGAAAAAAAGATAAGGGCTAAAAAATAAGATTTCACATCTAAAAAAAAGCCTTGGACCGACATGACCCCAACGGTGGATCCCCTGTCTCCATGATAGAAAAATGAAATAAGCACATGGGATGCTGACCCATCGTCCCCATCCCATCCCATGTGTATCCCCTTAGTGGGTCCCAACCATTGTAGAGCCCCTTGGCACTTATGCCACTTTTGCCATCTTCGGCATATGGGCCCAGAAGACGAGCCGGCTAGCCCAGACTAGCCGCCCCCGTAACGAGTCCAGCTATGTTTCATGAGCCATGGGTATTGGCTCTACATCCAAGGGACATTGGGCTGACAGGGGATTTTCCCCAGAGAGATATGAAGGGAAATATACCCCTTTAGTTCAGTGTCCTGTTTGGGTCCGGTTAGGGGTATAATGGATCCGGTCCGGGACCCGCTCCTGACCTTCAGAGATAAAGTCATATCCCTGAGCCCTCCTCAAGTAAGCTTCTACGGGTAGCCCCTACCCCTTTCTATTCAAGACAGTACACCTCAGCCATAGTGCTCCCATGGGATCATCGGTGGTGAGTTTAAGCCGACAGATAGATAGGCATTTTTCGCCTCCTGAGATCATTTCATGAGTTTGGCCTGACGAGCCCTGGGACCTCAGGCCGCACCACCTGGCGAGAGGTTTTCAATTGCTTCAAAGAACAAGCGTACATATTTAGTTTCTTAGGATGTGCGTTGGGATGGTACACACACAAGGTCATTTTGGGACTGTCACCTCACAACAATGCAAAAATCGCACTGCGTGAGCCTCCCGTTTTCTTTGGGTGGTGTGGGAGGGCTCTAGACTGATGGTTATTCAATCCAAGCAAAGAAAATCGCTTGGTGCGAGAATGCAACGAGTGGTGCCCAGATTTGAATAGGTCTCAAAGTAGACACCGGAATGGCCTTAGGGCCATGCCAAGTCCAACCCTTAGCCCCTTGGGCTCTACGCGAGCGACTTGTGCCCAGGTGGCGTACTTTGGCGCGAAACACAGACATCTGTAGACCCCTGTCCATTTTTGGCGTCGTCCCACAGCCCTGTGGTGGCACACCTGGCCCCATGGGAGCGTTGGCCGGAGAGCTACCTGACCCTACTGTCGGGCCGGTTTGAAGAAACTCACGGGGAAACCCAGCCATGCTTGGGCTCTGGAATCACTCCAGTACTCATTGTAGTGCTTTGCAAACTGCACGTGTGGCAGTGCAGGCCATAGTGGAGGCAAACGGCAGCAGGGGGCAGTACTGGCAACCTCAACATTGGCCCGTGTCCCGGGGTCCTGAAAACAAATCAAGCAATGCCCCACTCCACACGCCAGTGCTCAGGGCATTACAAACTCCCTGAGAGCTGGATTCAGTGCTGGGAGGCCCCACCCGGATAGTCGAGAGCCACAGTGGAAAAAAAGCTGGATTCAGTTGAGCGCAGTTCAGATATCCAACAGGCCGCAGAGTACAGTGGCGAGTCCCTTGTATGCAGGGTATCCTCAGGACTCGCAGTTAGCCGCCACCGTTGAGTGCTCAGGTGTTTTCCTAACCATCCCCGGCAACACCGTGGACAATGGCGCCCGCGGTGCACCCCACATAGCCGTCCATGACTGTGCATTCGCAGCCGGTTTGGATGAGGGCCATGAATTAACTTGATCGCTGTGCAAACTGCACAAAATCCTGCGGCAACAACAACGGCAACGGTTGACAATCTTGGGGGGTTTGCCACAAAGGCTCAACGTTGGGGGCGGGCGGGGGGGTGGCGTTGGCCAAGGGGTCTCGAATCGCCTCTCACCGCAGCACTGCCGCACTGCCGCACCGCAGTGGACCGCAGCCAAGCGTCACCACCTGTCGTTATACCGACCACTGTCGTCCCTTGAAGGCCGGCAATTGGCCACACGCCCTCAGCCGATAGCAAAGCAGATTGACATCAGACAGCACCAGGCCTTTGGACCAACGTCCACCAAAGAGCAACCAGCATTGCACCATTCAATCCAGATCACCCGGAGTCCACATTTGGGATGTCCCCTTCAATGTCAGGCCCCAGCATGGCACACGTTTATTGGCGTATTCGACGAAGGTCATCACCCTCTGCCTCTCGCCATCGCAAAATGCCAACTTCAGTGACGTGTTGTGAAACAAGAGAGTATTCGGCCAAGCCCCGCATTCCCTTGTCGTGGCTGAGCCAGGCTTTATACCCCTTCGGTGCCTACACCGCGCCACATTCCCAGTTGCCTCACATGTGTTGACCGGGTCACCTCCTGTAGCTCACTCCGGAGGTGGTTCACAGCAAAGCATCGGGGTCACCTCGACGGAACACCCAGTCGGTACCTCAATTATCGCCGAAGCCGCCATGTCGAAAAACCAATGCCTGTACAGACAAATGTCATGTACCTGCCGCCTGACATACGGCCCCGGGTTGGAATCCCGTGCCCAGGGCCCCGCTACGAGTACGACGCCAAGACCGACCGCAGGCACGCGTGCTCCAGTTCGCGGTCCACAGCGGACATGAAGACCGTGAGGGCGTAGCGCGGCGCGTGGCACGGCTCGACCTTGTGCAGGACGCGGTCGGACAGGAAGAGGACCAGCGTGTCGGCGCGCGGCGGCACGGCCCACCAGCACCGGCGCGGCTCGTCCAGCAGCTGCAGGCGGCCGCCGTGCCCCGGCTGCCACTCGGCCGTGTACAGAATGGCGGTGATGCGGCAGTGCTGGTCCCCGTCGAAGTGCGCGCCGTAGCCAAGCCCGTCGCCGGCGAAGCACGCCACGAAGGTGTCGGACCGCGTGGCGAGCTCCAGCCGCAGCGCCGGATGCGCCCGGAGATGTGGCGCAAGAGCCGATCCGACGGCACCAAGCGCCGCATCAGCGGAGGCCAGCGCAGGCCAGGCCGCGGGCGCGCCGGGGAGCGTGCGGGACAGCACGTAGCTATCGCCGCGCTTAGCCCCGGACGGCGAGCGCCCGGACACAGTGCCGCTGCCGTCGCTGGCGCGCACTTCTCCGGGCCTCATGAACGCGCGCGCACGCGCGGCCTCTGCCGCGAAGCCGGCGAGGGCACCTGCGTCCGCGCCCAGCGCGCAGGCCACCCATTTGTCTTCTGCGAGCCGCGCCGCGAGGGCCGCGAGCGTCGCGTCGTCGCTGCGCCGCAGCGCGCCGAGCACCCCCCCATGGCCCAGGTCCAGCGGCGGGAGCTCGGCCACCGGGAAGCCACTGCCGACCTCGTCGATGAGCCGGAGGGGGCACCGGGACGTCGGGGGCTCGCGGCTGAGGGCATCAACGGTCACAGTGCCCCCATCTTCGAACCATCGGCGCAGCACCGTCACTGGCCAGTCCGTTGCATCTGCCGGGGGCTCGAGGCCCGAATGACTATTCGTCTCGCGCCGGAGCCGTGCGACGAGCGCCTCCTGCGCCGCCTGCGTGCGATGCGGGGGGGCCGGCGTTGCCCCAAGCAGCTCCATCGGAAGCCGGGCGTCGTTGTTGGAGCGCGCGCGCCGCGGAGCGGCGGGTTCCGTCACGACAGTCAGCGCCGAAGGTGGCGGGGGAACACCCGCGAGCAGCCGGTGGGTCATGGCAGCTGCCGGGACGTTCCCTGCCGCCAGACCTGCGACCGCGTTTGGCCGCAACCCACTGACGACTCGCCGCAAAAGCTCCATCTTGAAACCGCACCCTCGGACACTGCCACAGCCCGAGACAGATACTGTGTATGTGGCCGTGTCACGGTGCCACAGCTGCTGAGGCCCAGAGCCAAGAGATGGATCTAATGCACGGGGCGGGGGGGCGGAGGCAGCCTGAACTGATTTTGATGCGAACCCCCTGTGTGACATGCCGTCTGGTTGATGTTCCTTTACGGGGCCCTGGACAGTCACCCGTTCTTCCCTTCGCATGTTGCGTTGGGTTGCTGCTTTCTGTCGGCCGCTGCGGCCGGTGCTCTTGCTGGTGTCGGTTCCGCGTTCGCGGAGCCCAGTAGTTGGTGTGTTGGGGCTGTGCTGAATGTGGCATGGTGTGCCGTTTGCGCGTCAGCGGCACCCAATACTTGGCGTATTGAGGATGTGCTGGTTGTTGCCAGGGTCGTTTGACTGTTTTTGCTCTCCACGCGCCTCTGTCCACAGGCCGTCCATAGCCTGCCTCGCTGTGTTTCTGTGTGCGTGAGGCCCAGGTGCCCTGTTCCTCCACACGATGTCCCGCCCGTCCACCATATGCCCTTTTCCCCATCACGGCTGGTCTTCCCCGAATGGGCTCCCGCTCCTGTTGCGCAAACAGACCATCTGGGCTGCGGGAGACACCCCCCACCTGACGCTGGTTGAGCAGGGGTTGCCCTAGCACCCGGTAGCGACGGGGCCAGGGGGGGCGGGGTAGAAAAAAATTCCTGGTACCGGCGTACACCTTTTTTTGGGGGGTACCCCCGGAGGGGGGGGGTAACGAAAAAAAAATTCGCGCGAAAATTTTTTCTGGACCCCAAAACCTGAAATTTCCTTAACTCTACCCCACGTGTTTGGGTTTGGAAGGTGCAAGGAGGGTATTTTTCAAGGTAACCATGGATATTTCGGCCGATATGGGTGGTATTTGTGTTTAAGGGCACAAAGACCCCTGGTTGATGACCGCTACGCCACAATGGCTTGCCAACAAAGATTGGTTCTCACTGTGGTGTGTTACTATGTCTGTGTATGTGTGTGAATGGTGCACATTGTTGCACTACGCCGTTCCTGCGTGCACATCGCCAAAATTTTCTTCTCCCGTGGTTTTATCTGACTACAACCAATGCATAGTTAAACCCGTGTTTATCGCTGCACCGCACGCACATCGTTCGTCCTGACCCCCCCAACCGTAGCCCCATGTCCTACCAACCTTCATTGGCTTGCCAATGTTTCGCCCGCCAAACGGAATGCCCACTCCCGTAAGGCCGTTTCGAGTCGCTCCCCTTTCTCGCGCTCCTTCTTCTTTGCAGCCAACTCCTTTTGTCTTCTCCCTGACGATCGATTGCGGCTCTCTACAACCATGCAAGCAACAAACCGTGGGTTGTGAGTCCCTAACCCCAACTCAAGGGGCCACACAACAAAGCGTGGATTTCGAGTCCCTAACCCCAACTGAAGAAGCCACGCAACAATGCGTGGATTGCGAGTCCCTAACCCCAGCTCAAGGGGCCACACAACAAAGTGTGGGTTGTGAGTCCCTAACCCCAACTGAAGGGGCCACGCAACAATGCGTGGATTGCGAGTCCCTAACCCCAACTCAAGGGGCCACACAACAAAGCGTGGATTGCGAGTCCCTAACCCCAACTGAAGGGGCCACGCAACAATGCGTGGATTGCGAGTCCCTAACCCCGGCTCAAGGGGCCACACAACAAAGTGTGGGTTGTGAGTCCCTAACCCCAACTGAAGGGGCCACACAACAATGCGTGGATTGCGAGTCCCTAACCCCAGCTCAAGGGGCCACACAACAAAGCGTGGATTGCGAGTCCCTAACCCCAACTGAAGGGGCCACGCAACAATGCGTGGATTGAGAGTCCCTAACCCCAACCCAAGGGGCCACACAACAAAGCGTGGATTGCGAGTCCCTAACCCCAACTGAAGGGGCCACGCAACAATGCGTGGATTGCGAGTCCCTAACCCCAGCTCAAGGGGCCACACAACAAAGTGTGGGTTGTGAGTCCCTAACCCCAACTGAAGGGGCCACGCAACAATGCGTGGATTGCGAGTCCCTAACCCCAGCTCAAGGGGCCACACAACAAAGCGTGGATTGCGAGTCCCTAACCCCAACTGAAGGGGCCACGCAACAATGCGTGGATTGAGAGTCCCTAACCCCAACTCAAGGGGCCACACAACAAAGCTTGGATTGCGAGTCCCTAACCCCAACTGAAGGGGCCACGCAACAATGCGTGGATTGCGAGTCCCTAACCCCAGCTCAAGGGGCCACACAACAAAGCGTGGATTGCGAGTCCCTAACCCCAACTGAAGGGGCCACGCAACAATGCGTGGATTGAGAGTCCCTAACCCCAACTCAAGGGGCCACACAACAAAGCATGGATTGAGAGTCCCTAACCCCAACTCAAGGGGCCACACAACAAAGCGTGGATTGAGAGTCCCTAACCCCAACTCAAGGGGCCACACAACAAAGCGTGGATTGAGAGTCCCTAACCCCAACTCAAGGGGCCACACAACAAAGCGTGGATTGCGAGTCCCTAACCCCAACTGAAGGGGCCACGCAACAATGCGTGGATTGCGAGTCCCTAACCCCAGCTCAAGGGGCCACACAACAAAGCGTGGATTGCGAGTCCCTAACCCCAACTGAAGAAGCCACGCAACAATGCGTGGATTGAGAGTCCCTAACCCCAACTCAAGGGGCCACACAACAAAGCGTGGATTGAGAGTCCCTAACCCCAACTCAAGGGGCCACGCAACAAAGTGTGGATTGCGAGTCCCTAACCCCAACTCAAGGGGCCACACAACAAAGCGTGGATTGCGAGTCCCTAACCCCAACTCAAGGGGCCACGCAACAAAGCGTGGGAAAGAGAAACAAGAAAGAAAGAAAGAAAGAACGCAGGGCCGCATTCGCCCCTGAAAGAATTTGCGCCGCATTTGGGCCGGGGTTTTGCTCCGAATGCAGGATCTTCACTTCGCAACAAACGACATTTGTATCGCGGCCCGTCTTGCTGGTCTCCGCTGGAAAGCACCTCGCAACAAACGACATTTTCATAGCGGCCCGTCTTGCCGATCTCCGTTGGAAAGCACCTTGCAACAAACGACATTTGTATAGCGCCTCGTCTTGCGATATCTGGCGCTTAAAGGCACTGACGGCTTGATGAAAAAGAATGAAGAAAAAAAAGGGGGGGTGCCATTGGCGCCATGCAAAAAAGAACAACAACCAATTACTTTTATCCCAGTAGTAGTTCATGTGCCAATGTCATACAATGCGCCAAAGTGAAGGTGACATGCAAGTTCAAGTAGCACACAGTAAAAAAATTCCTCTTGGCGAAAAAAATTCCTACATGGGGTGCCAGCTTTTTTTTTCCGGGGGGTACCCCCGGAGGGGGGGGGGTACGAAAAAAATTCGCGTGAATTTTTTCCACCCCCCCCCCCCCTGGACGGGGCTGGCTAGCCAGGCCATCCCCTTTGTTGTCGCTGGCTCCTATGCGCACACTCTGCCATCCCCTCCATTCTGGTTCCATGTTCCCGCTGTTCTGGTTGCCTCTCCTACCTTGCTGTGCCCCTCCTCCTTGTCTGCTGTGCTCGCCCTTGTCCTTCCTGGTGTGGCTCCCGCGTTCTATGTGTCTCTGTTGCTCCTCCCCCTGTCTTTTGGCGCTCCTGAACGCCCCTTTCGCACACCCACTCCTGTCCCACCCGCCTGCCCCCCCCGTACGAGGATTTCACATCTCCGTACGACGTGGACTGTCCCGTGCGCGGTTGGCTGGTCACAGCCCTGTTGCCAACCCCTTGGCGGGCACCACTCCTGTCTTGCTTTGCTAATGGCTCGCTCGGCGTGCGCCGCATTTGGTGGTTGCTGCCGTGCTTGCACCTCCTGGTTCCCTTGTGTATTGTTGTGTGTCCTGTTGGGGCTTGTCTCACTGTCGTGTGTGGGGGGCTGTCCCCAGTGGCTTTGCTGCTTGCGTTCCTCCAAATTTCGGGCTCTTTCTTCTGCTGCTGGCACGCTCACCGCTGCTGGTGTGCGGCGCCGGGAGGGGGCAGCATGTCGCTCCCTGCATCCCCTTGTGGCTGTCGATTGTCCCACTTTCAGTTGGGTGGTACCAGGGGCACCGGGCACTTTTGCACATGTCTCCAAATCTACAAACTGGCCTGTCATTGGTGTTTGTTGGGGTTGTTCTGGGGTAACTGTGATGCGTTGTTGCTCTTGTGCATTCTGGGCTGCTGGGGGGCTCCCCGTTTGAGGACTTCACTCCGGGCTATCCACGCCTCGGAGCTAGGGACTCGTGTGAGTCCACCCCCTGGTTGGTTCTTTGCAGTGACCACCAATGGTCTCATTCGAGGTTTTCAAACGCTCCCCTCAGCCCCTCAAAGCTAGGATCGTAGCCACTGCAGTGTTCAAGAGATTCTTGGAGTTCAGTATGTACAGTCAGAGGTGACCACCAATGGTTTGGACGTTGTGTCTCATAAGCGTGCCCAAGGCCCCTGCACTAGGCCTACCCATGGGACTGGGTGGTGCACTCCAGACCCACTTTGCGTTGCTGGTGTGGTGTCCCATGTACAACATTGATCGTTGTGCGGGTGGGGCCCACCTGCTGAGAGGGTGTCAGTTGTGGGAGGATCCCCATCTACCCGCCCGTTGGGCATCGGTCCAATGGCAACGGGGAGGGGAGGTAGTCCCTCCCTGCGTTTGTCCCTGGCCCTCTGCCTGCTGCCCGGGCCTTGGTGACAGAACTTAGCTACTCGCGGGCAGTACATGTTTTAGGTTGCTACCCAATGGACAACCCCCTGCAGGGGCGACCCCCTTACTTAGGTTTGGGTTGCCTTCTCCTCCCGGTGTGGTCGGGATGGTGATGGCTCCCGGGAGTGCATCAAGGAAGCATCCCTTCTATGTTGTGTGTAAGTGTGGCCTTGGTTGTTGCGTGTGTGGTGGGCGCCGTGTTGGCGTTGGGCGTGGGGTCGTGGGCCCTTGGTGATGCTCCACGTGCGTGCCTTGTTTGTTGGCGGTGGTGGCTGTGTGTAGGTAAAGTGCCGGTGTGGTGGGTCTGGCCCACACCCTGGGTGTTGGGTGTTGGGCTGGTGTTGGTGCTCGCGGCGGGTGGTGTGGCTGTCCGCCGCTGTTGTGGTGGTGCACTACTTTGCTTTGCTCTGTTGTATTGTGTGCTGCGTGGTGTCGTGTGCTTGTGAGTTTCATTGTGTGCCTCTATCGGCTGCTGCGTGCCGCGCTGCGTTGTGTGCTATGCTCCCTCCGCATTGTGCGCTACGCTGCCTCCGTGAGGCGTGGCGGCCGCAGCTATCCAGGCAGGGCCGCTCCCGGCCGAGTCCGGGTAACCTCCGAAGCGGTTGGATAGGGCCGCCCACCCAATGGCGGGGCCGAATCTGAGCCCTCGGGGCCTGCCTTTGAGGTTTGCGCTCGTGCCTTGTTTGCGGGTGGCGGTGGCTGTGCGTCCAAGTACCCCAAGGCCGCTAGTCCGAGCCCGGCCAAGCTGCATCGTGGACCATGGCAAACGTAACCCGGCGCCATGAAAGCAACCAGTGACAGGCGAGATCGCGAGACCGCCCCGATTGTCCCCTAAAGATAGACACTTCGGCAGAAAGCAGGAGAGCATGGCGCTGATTCCCTTCCAAATCTTTATGTGGTCACAGCTCTTTAAATACTCCACGCGGTACCTAAACGGGGACTCACCCCCGCAATGCTCCCAGTTGCCAGTTCCCCAGGCCCTCACGGCAAGCAAAGCCAATTTGCTCCGAAATGTATTCGTAGACGCCGTATATGCATTAGGGGGCCGCTGCCACGGATTTGGCCCCTGGAACCCCGAACACCGAGTGCCTGCATCCTACCAAGAGGGTGACTGGGTGTTGGTGCACCACAATCGGCTACTTGCCTGGCCCCGTTCCACCAGTGATGACCCCTACTTTGGGCCCTACAAGATCCTCACCGTGGACGGTCACCGCATCACTGTGCGGTGTTCTCCCCGACTAGGGGGAACCTTGGTGTGCGTAGCCCAGCAGCTGAAGCACTACTACGACCCTGAGGACCTCTGTGGGGAAGAGTGGGAACTGAACGACGAGGAGATCGCCGCTCTGGATCTACAGGGTGCTGCTAGCCCCATGGAAGTAGAAGGGGAACTCCCCGACATGAACGCCGAGGAGATGGCCAAGGAAGGCTTCTACATGGTGAAGTCTATCCTCCGACACCGCTACCGCCAAGGGTGGTAATTCCTCACCCTCTGGGAAGGGTTTGGAGTGGAGGAAGCTACCTGGGAACCCTTTTCTGCCTTTGTGCTCCCTGAGGGACGCCTAAACTCTGTTCTGGTTGACTACTTGTCCCTGTACAACCTAGGAGAGTTGCCGAGGCTCGCTGAGACGCTTGCCTCGCAGAAGAAGCCTAGGGACTGAACCCTTCCTATACCTGCCTATGTATGTGTGAGTGTGCTGAGCCTGAGGACCTAAGGGCAAGCTGCAGAAGTGGTGTCCTAATTATACCCAAGTGTGCACCCTTGCTTAACCCGGCGGATGTCTTTACACGGTGCGATGGGGTACGCCCCACGTCTCTCCGCCCCTAGGTGCCCAGTTTCTGTGTTGGCACCTGCTCCCACCGGCGCTCGTTGCTCCTGCGTCTCCTTCTGCCTCACAGAGAGGGGTCCATGTGGCTGCTGTGTGAAGAGAGGGAAGGGAAAAAGATGGTGCCCCATGCTTTGAGGCACGGCATGAGAGGTACCACGTCACAGCAGAGGGCCGTCAGCCTGGGGGCGGACCAGGGCCGTCACGAAGGTGGGAGCAACTGGTACACCTGGCCACAGCCGTCCGACACCACCGCAGCAACCGGCATTGGCAATGAAATGGGCCAGTGACAAACACCACGGACCCTTACATTCAACTTACCTTCCCCTGCCATTCCGTCCCCCCCCAAGGGACGACGGTTTCCCCCCACCCCGGGGGGCGACCGTTGCCAACTGACGCCCCCCCCCCGGGGGGGGGATAGACACCATTGTCAACGAACAAATTACCGCCGCATACTACGCAGAATTTATGACCGATCTGTTGCTTGCTGTACGTCGCCCAAGGCTCTGAAATACACACTGACATACAGAGATCGAATGGTGCCATGCAAATGATGCAAACGAGCAAAATTCTCAATACAATGCATCAGTCCATCAGTTTGCTGCATGCCCCTACTGCTGAACAAGGACAGTGTAAAACTTCTTTTTCCGGTCCCACATAGTCTTGAACAGCTGCACATGCTGCCCATCAACCACAGGGATGGATGAACTGGCTGCAGTAGGCTGTCCAGCGTTTCAGGGAAGCGCGGTCATGCACAAGTTCTGTGGCACCGCGTTTGTACGTTATGGTTCTGTACTGATCACCATGAGGAGAAGGGCCTTGCACATCAGCCAGCACAGGCTCCTTTGTGGAACGAACATATTATGCAATCCTGTGCAATATGACACTGTTGCGTTTTTTTTTGCCGGTGACGGATGGACACGGGGGGGTGGACACGGGGGGGGGAGGGTACAGCGGGTGGTTGCAGTGGGAGCTGAATGAACAACAATGTGGTCACTAATTGCTTGCGAACAACAATCGCACAGTGGCTGTGGTAGCGCATCTCCAAGTGGAAAGCGCTACAGCTCACCGGCAGTGGCTTCTCAGATTGTCATAGGACAATGGAGACAGTAAAGCAGGGCGGAGTCCAGAACTTGCTGGTGCAATTGGCCATTGACAAACAACTATTGTACAGCCACGGCAGTGGCATGTTGACATTGGCCATGGGATGCCACCCTCCCAAGCCATGCCGTGCCACAACATGGCTTGCATGCATCTGTTCGTGTTACGATGCATGCCAATGAAGAGCCAATTGCTCAAAACTGGTCGCAGGCATTCACTTTGAAGCCGCTTTCCAGTTTCAAAGCGGTGTGTTGCATGACATGGAACAAGTAGGGATAAGCAATCATAGACGTGTTCGTTGTGCCATGTAAAATGGGTTGAGACAATTGGTGCTAGCAAATGGCGAATGCTAGAGGTGTGTGCGGGGGGAGAGGGGGGGGGGGGCGTCGGACAGTAGACAAGTGAAAGTGCGAACAATTCCTGGTCCACACTCTGCCAGTGATGAGGGTCAAGTTGGTCTCAGGTACTGACATGTGTTCAAACTTTGACAGTGGGATTCAACTTACACCCCCGGCAAGGGCAACCGTAACTCCCTGCAAAGGAGCTCCTGGGCCTTGCTCTATTGCCTTTTTGGGCATTAACTGTTTGCAGTGGCCCGCCTCTTTTCTGTTCACATGCATATATAAAGATAATGCATTCTTGTATGCCCCACGATTCGCAATGGACTTTTTCTTGAGGGGAACCTCCTTCAGATGATTCACTAGATGTTGCACTTCACTGTGGGGTGCACTTTTACGGACCAAAAACTGTTCCATGAGGCAAGGGCTGAATGAAATGTGAGTATACGCAATTCATTGGGGGTTGAAGCTGAAAGAGATGATTGGCTGAGTCTGAAACCAGGCAGCACCGGAGAGGGGGGGGGGGACGACATTCAGGCATAGTTGGTGATTGTTTATTCTTGGTAGTATCTGGATGGTTGCTGTTCAAAACCTATTCAAAACATTGATTGTTCCCGACTACAAAGCATAAGCACACCTGCCTTCGATGCACCCTTCCTTCCTTTTAGGTGGAAGCAACTCCATAGGAAATGAAGCAGTACAAAATTCAACAGGCCTAGAACAATGATGCGCATTGTCTGCACTGCACACATCCCCACGACCGGTGCCTCACTGCCACAGGTCCAAAGGGAGATTGTATTTGATGGGCAAACATGTGAAACATGAGCTGATAGTCAGCATCTAGATAATATAACAATTACAACACCCACACCATGCACCAATGGGCAGCAAATGAGCCTTGCAAAATGGGCAAATCAGCCTGGCTGAATGCCACAGGTCTGAGGAGCATGCTAGACCAGTTTTCCCGTAGCAGCTGAGCGGCGACTTGTGTAAGCGCCTGCATCGATCGATGCCGCCCAGCAGTAGAGCACGCAGGGATTGAACCCAAAATTTGTCCTTCCTTGTGTGACACGTTTCCAGCAGTGTGTCATAGTAGCCGAGAAGGAAAGCCCCTTGGCGCCTCCAAGCGATAATGCAGCGGCGCGAAGTAGCAATGGAAGTGTGTAAGTTGCTGCCACATGCGGTTGTAAAAGTGCTGCGGGGGAGAGGCTTTCGTGGAGTGAGCATACCGTAGAAAGCGACTCCCTAAGTCCATGTCCGCTTGCCGTTGATATGTTCAAGTATAGTTGGTCAGCAATCGCCACGGGGCAGAGAACACGGCTGTCCCTACTCCCTGGGTACAGGTGGTGGTTCAGGTGGTTACCTACATACAACATCCAAGGGGGCGGGGGGACCGCTTGCTGGGAGGCCTCTAGGAGCAGCTGGCGCAAATGGCTGCTCGGAGTTCTCCATTGCCGTCAGCTGCAGTGTTACGGTGTTACACACTGGGAGCCCTCTGTGCAGCAGGTTAGTGTAGACTCAGTGGATGGTGTAGAGGGGCCAGAGTGTGGGGAGCCAAACTTCGTGGGCTCCCCTCAACCGTCATCCATCAGAGCTACAGTTAGTGGACTTAACAATTGCAGTGGGACTCGGGGGGACCGCGGTGATCGCTGCAGTGGGGTACGGAAGGAAGTGCGCGCCGAACCCACAAAATACGGCATTCACTGGCCGACTGGTGTTGCCCCCCCGCCCTAGTGGGTCGGGGGAATCTGACCAAGACAAATGTAGAGGTGTGTGCAGCGTTGGCCGTTTTGCTGTTTGTACTGGTGTGCACACCTCAATGTCCCACAGAGGCGAAGAGAGGGGGCTGGGGGTCTCCTGTTCCCACAGGGTTTTCGCTGTTGGATTGGTTGGATTTTCTTGGGCCGCAGTGAACCAAACCATGCCGAGACGGATTGAGTAGCCTGCTCACTTCACAGTACTCGAGATGACCGCTCGTTCACGAGCAATCTGCATATCCCCCCAACAACGGTAGGCTGTACTGCAAGCCATGTGGAAAAAAGATGGATGGATGGATGGGCGCATTGACGCTGTGCTTGAAGGGAGGGGGGGGGGGGGCGAAGGTGGTTAGGAGTACATTATCCTGCCAGCAAAACCTGCAGCAAGCCTCTGCATACAGGCGCCCTGGACTTTTTTCTTCATTCCTGGAGCTTTCCACCTTGAGAACTGATATGAGGGCAGGGATGACATCGGGCCAGCTCAGGGGTTCTGCAGAAGGGGGTGAGGGGGCATCGGGGAGAGATATGGGAGCTGCATGGCCTGTGCTGCGGAACGTCACAAAGAGGTCAGTTGTTCGTACCCCCCCGCCCTGCCCCACCCTTTGTCGTTCCCTGTGGGGGGGGGGGGGGGGGCGTCACTTGGTCAACACAAAAATTTTTGTTGCGGCTCACTGTGTTATTGTGTGGGTGACTGTGTTGTGAGGCACTGCCACTTATATCCTCTGTACTCTTGGCAGGACATTTTGCTCACTTTCACTGAAATGGAACTTGACAGCACAACCATGTTTACCCCCGGGACAAATGTAATAATTTTCATCCGCTCCACAGGGGAACCTGTTTTGGTGCAGGTCATTGGATAGGTGCGTGAAGGCAAGACAGTCCTGCCACTGTGTTCTTTCTTTCACTGTGCAATTTCTGTGCCTGAAAATGTGCGTGTATGACGGTAGTGCAGTTACCCAGGGGGGTTTGGGGAACCGTCGCTTGGCAACCGTCCCCCAGTGGGCACATCATCAGCCGATTGGCTGTTCTCAGTACGCACAAAGGAGTACAAGGGAAGATCTGGTCATGGTGTGGGTGATGATGCCAATTTTGGCTACGAGGTGTACCATAATTCATCATCGGCCTTGGGCGCGCCTGGCTTCGGGATAGACCTGTTTGCGGATGACCCGAATGGTGACCCGGTGGTATCGGTATTTGTAATGGACCGAAACGTGATCCAGAGTCCAGGCGCTAAGATTGATATGTAAAGGAGGGGGGAAGGGGGGCAGACGAGGTCATGATGCGCACGGACACTGCTGGCAACGCTGGTTGGTCCACCACAACACGGCGCAGTGAAGGGCAGAGACATGCAAGAATTCGTGATCTCTGGACACATGGAATTCATTGGGTCAGACTAGACATTAAAATTCAATCATTAAATTACGAATTTGTGATGCACCAGCGTGCAGCTGGAAACACGCAGCATTTGTCCGGTCATCGGATGCAGGCGGGGCGGTTTGCGCCCTGGCCCGCAGAGCACCAACAATAGGCCGATTGGTTACCTTGTAGTACAATCAGCGGCAGAGGAAAAAAAAGACTGAATATGTTTGGCGCACACAACATCGTGAATACCTGAGGTAACGTCAGTGAGTCCTCCGGCGTCTCATCCATCTTTTTTCCACGTGGCTTGCAGTACAGCCTACCATTGTTGTCATACAGACCATACTTACCGTACTTTTCAACCCACTGTGCAATTGTAACTTCTTTCAGCACATGGGGCTGTTTGGCCTTCCTCAAAGTGTCTGGACGTGAAGGTTTTGCGCGCACCTTCTGACCATCTGATTGTGATGTGCTGGGTGGGTGTGCAGCAGACCCTGTGGCAGACCCTGTGGCAGCAGTAAAAGACTCTGCAACAGACGCTGAAGGCTCCACAACCCCAGATTCCACTGACTCTGTGGCCAACGACGTGGCTGCACCAGACACAACTAGAGGAGCCGAAGGCACCTGCAGCCCAGAATCCACTGATTGGGGGGGCTCATGATGAGGTGCCTGAAAACCGGCGGCTGAAGAACGCGCCAGGGCGTGCAGAGCGAACACACAAATCGCAAACTGCCCCCTGACCAGCATCATGGTACTTGTCCTGCAGAAAAGTTTGATCAGGGGGGACAATGACTCCCAGGGGACCAGAGACGCATCTTTTTGCGGGCAGTAAGGCCGCCTCCAATTTCATTTGGCAGGGAGGGGGGGGGGGGCATCCCACCCCACCCCAAAAGCCCCCCCCCCCCTCTAAGGGCACCCGCCTCCTTGTAACGGGGTGGGGTGGGATGGGGCCAAATCCTTTGACTGCCAAAATTGAAAATGGAAGGTGATAGCCAGATGGTGATTGTTCATTCTTGGTAGTATCTGGATGGTTGCTGTTCAAAACCTATTCAAAACATTGATTGTTGCCACCGACAAAGCATAAGCACACCTGCCTTCGATGCACCCTTCCTTCCTTTTTAGGTGGAAGCAACTCCATAGGAAATGAAGCAGTACAAAATTCAACAGGCCTAGAACAATGATGCGCATTGTCTGCACTGCACACATCCCCACGACCGGTGCCTCACTGCCACAGGTCCAAAGGGAGATTGTATTTGATGGGCAAACATGTGAAACATGAGCTGATAGTCAGCATCTAGATAATATAACAATTACAACACCCACACCATGCACCAATGGGCAGCAAATGAGCCTTGCAAAATGGGCAAATCAGCCTGGCTGAATGCCACAGGTCTGAGGAGCATGCTAGACCAGTTTTCCCGTAGCAGCTGAGCGGCGACTTGTGTAAGCGCCTGCATCGATCGATGCCGCCCAGCAGTAGAGCACGCAGGGATTGAACCCAAAATTTGTCCTTCCTTGTGTGACACGTTTCCAGCAGTGCCTCATAGTAGCCGAGAAGGAAAGCCCCTTGGCGCCTCCAAGCGATAATGCAGCGGCGCGAAGTAGCAATGGAAGTGTGTAAGTTGCTGCCACATGCGGTTGTAAAAGTGCTGCGGGGGAGAGGCTTTCGTGGAGTGAGCATACCGTAGAAAGCGACTCCCTAAGTCCATGTCCGCTTGCCGTTGACGCATCAGGGTTTGGGCAAACAGTTTGTAATCTATGAGCGCAGTAGACTGGAACTCTAATGCAGGGTGGGTGAGGAACCAGCGTGGGGTGAAACATACCTGGGAATGCGCATAGTGCGAGGATGCAAAGGTCTTTGGATCTGCCATGTAGGGTGTACCAGGATGTTGGGTGAGGTAGTGGACGGCTTTGGACCGATTATGTGAGGTCGGGGGCTGGGCCAGCAGCTTTCTTATCCGGCGCGCAATCAGTGGGGTGGGCGTGTGTGGGAGTGCGTGCCTGGGTCGGAGTCACGACGCGCGGGTGAAAAGGGTCCGGAAGGGAATACCCTAGTGGCAGGGCGATCGCCACCAGCACGGTTGCTGGTGTTTCTTTGGAGATCTGCAAATCCAGTTTGAGGTTGCCCCCTCGTACATTGTGCAGGGGGTGCATGTGCCCAACGGGCCGCCTGTTGGCCTTCAGCCGTTGTCCCGTTGGTTCCCTTAGCAGGAGATACGTGGCTGAATGGATGTTTTTGGAAAAGGGGGAGCAATGTCCGTTCTGATCGACTGAATGTCCCCATCCATAGACCATGAAATTGTGAAGTGGCAAAATCTTGATTGTTTCGCTCTCACTAGAGTTAGGCAAAGCCGCAACCGACCTGAAACCGTCGACTCCACGTGGACACTGGGCAAGGCTCAGGATGTGTCTATTGCATGTGCAAAGGTACCAGTTCACCCACAAGCAGGGCCTCATCAGCAACACAAGCTCTGTGACATGGTAAACACCATTCAAACATCATGTTTGTTCGGCATAGCGTCTAGCACACTCCGACATTGAATCACAGCGATGAAAGTGTTTTGCCGCAGCCAAAATCTCATGTGTCCCCTTCTTGGTTGGGGTGCTCAACTATCTCGGCACATCGGAAGAGATGCACCATGACGGGAGCTCAGGGAGTTACAACACATGTTCCCTCCTGAAAAGGGCCGTGATGTTCATGACCTGAACTTCACCCTGGGACTGCTAACCTTCTATCGTTTGGCAGCAGGAGGGACACCCTGTTCTTCCTCATTTTCAGACGATGGAAGAACTTCGTCTTGCAAAGCATCTTCAGCAGTGGAAACAAGTGCAGGTGCATTTTAGTGGACAAAATTTTCCATGATAAACACAACAATGAACTGCATTGGACAAGAGTCAAGCAGAACATTATGCACGATTATGCACCATTATGCACGATCATGCCAATCAGCCAAATTGTACATTATGCACAATTATGCACAATTATGCACGTGCATAAACTTCCCTCCGCTGTACAATGGGGTTCGGTGTACACATTGTAATGTGTCCAATCGCGTGAACCCGGATCCCGCCGGCAGGGAACCAGGTGTGGTACCCCTCCACTGTTTTTTTTTTTCAAACCTGCAATAGTTCAGCAACAGTACGAGACAGTCTCGGTGTCGAAGCACACTCTCAGGAGGGAGGAGTTCATTGTAGGGAGCAATAGTCCATGGGTTAGGCACACATGGCTCCCACCACGGGCCAGCCGCTAACGGCTAGCCCCTGTGAGGTGAAAAGGGCGCCTATCCTGCATGACAAGAGGCTCCCCCCGCAACAACAGTTACGTTTGCTCACCAGTCGCCTGCCCATGACCCTCCATTGCCCCACTTGGCTGGAGCACAGCCTGGGCCAGCTGCATGCTGTACAGCATGGTGTTGTGCATCTGTAGTGGGTCAGGGACCCATCCGCGCGCCATGCCCGGCAGTGTGAAACAGGTTCGGATCCATTGCTATGAGGGGGGAAGGGATTCCTGAAAAGCAGCTGCGTTGGTGGCGAGCTGTGGAGACGGGGGGCGTCAAGTCCACAGCACACTCTCAGAATATACTATAGCTTCTTCCCTTTTATTGGGGAATCTCCTGATCTTGGGGCGCCCGTGGCTTTGACCGCGGTGCCTGCAGCTCTATATCCGAATGCTTCTCGCAGTCGATGGCCGGGATGGTCGACAGGAACTCCAGCTGCTTGGCGAATTGGTTCCTCCAACTACAGGAAACCGCTGGACGACCGCAGTCGCTTCGGGATGTCGTACTTGATGGCGGCGCGTCGTCCGACGCGTGCGATAGACTTGATAGCGCCGACATCGAGGGCGTGCCCTCGACTGCGACTTTGTGGGCTGCACTTCGTGGCATGCTCACCACATACGACAGCGCGGGACTGCGGCAGTGCGGGGGGATACTTGCAGAACCCCTCCGTGGCATGTCATCGGATGGACAGCGGCTGGACGACGCCGACATTGACCGCGTGCCCGCGGTTTGGCTGCACGGTGCACATGCGGAGGCACTGAGATCCCACTGACAAAGGCCAGACACCCATCCAGACTCGTGTGCAGGAGCGCCGTGTGCTCTCGGGGGCAGACCGGAGGCGTTCGACTGCGGCCGAACGGGCGATACTGATCTCGAGGTGGGCAACCTCCCTGGCAAAGGCAGATAGGGCGGGATTTTCTTCAGAAAGTCATTGGAACTGCGCTGCGGGGGCCCGGCATTCCCTTGCGCCATTGCGGGGCTCTCTTCGGCCCGCAGGCGCGCCCACCGTGGGCTTGAAAAGGCGGCGGAGCAGTTCTGATCTGTCCCATCGGCATCCAGTGCCAGCCAAGGCGTTGCCAGCAGCTCATGGCACGTGGGGCGGCTGTATGCCTCCAGCTGGAGGCACTGCCGCACCACGTCCTGCATGGGGCTGCAGAGGGTGTCGGGCACTTGTGGGGGCTGCTGGCAGGTGGCGATGTGGTAGAAGGCCGGGATGGTGTGCTCGAATTGCATCTCGCTCCACGGCTCTTGGTTGGTGGCCATCTGTAAGATGGTGCAGCCAAGACTCCAGATGTCACACGACCAGTTGGAGCCCTCCTGCCGACACACCTCCGGAGCCATCCACAGTACAGTGCCCATAACGAGGCACTTGACGTCAGCACTGCGGCTGCAGTATGAGCAACCGAAGTCGGTCAGCCTCACTTCCCCCTTATCCGACACCAGAATATTGGCCCCTTTGATATCACCGTGCACAATGCCCTCGGAATGGAGGTACTCCAACCCCCGCACGGCTTGGTGGATGTACAGCGTTATGAGCTCCTCCTCAAGGGCGCCAAATTGCGACAGCAGCAGCGCGATCGAGCCCCCGGGCACATACCCCAGGAGGATAGTGAACCGGTCTCCGCGGTCGGTTCCCAGGTACTGCACGATGTTGGGGTGGGCCAAGCGCTTCAAAAGGCTGACCTCGGTCTCCATGGTTGCCATGTCAGACTCGGCGAACCCGGTCTTCAGTTGCTTGACACAGATGAGCTCCCCGGTGTCGTGGCTCAGGCCCAGGAACACGTCCGAAAACCCCCCAGAAGCGATCTGCTTTGACACACTGTACCGCAGCGGCTTGTGCACTGACTGACGAATGCGGCGGTCCTTCATAATTAGGAAGCTGAAGTCCTGCATTACACTATCCCTTGACGGGCTTCCACCATAACTTACCGCGGATCTTGATTGGCGTAGAGACGATCGACTGTGACTCATAGAATGCCGCGGCAAGGAGTGAGGCGAGGGTTGAGGTGGTGCGTCTGCAGATACGAGCTGGGCCAGCGAAAAGAGGCTCGGTAGCAGAGCGCAGCCCACCTCCACGAGCTCCTGCAGATCGAGCCACATGGCAGTACTCACCGCAGGGTTCATGCTGAACAGCACAGTGCAAACAATAACGCCCACCACCAGCGCAGCTGGAGGTCCCCGTGTGCCGCCAGGGATGTGGCCCAGTGTCGCCACAAACCACAAGGAGCGCACGCCGCATAAGGCCCACAGCACATCCACGCCACCAACGATGAGAACAAAGAGCCACGTCCAGCAACCACTGCGCTGCAGCGATGCCATTGGGCATGAATTGGTGGAGGGTTCAGCGAGTGCTTCATCGAGACTACTTTCCAAATACCTTGCAGAGTCGGTGTTCTGCGACCAGGCAAACCTGGGCCTTCTCCTCGGTTTGGCATACCTCCAAATGTGCACACCAGCATACATAGTGAGCACTATACAGCCCAGGCTCTGGAGTCCGAACAGTGTGCCCATAAGCTTGGTGTTGGTCTTGTTGCTGTGCAATGCCATTACGCACACCGCTGCATGTGTAATGGCACAACAGATCAACGGTGCCACCAGACATCCGAGTGCCCGCTTGAAATTTGCCATGTGATCTAGAGGCAGGAGCACGGTCAGCCATGTTCATTTGCAATCATTCATTCCCTGGCATCAGGGGTCTTCATAGTGGTCCTGCCCCTGTTACCCCCCCCCCCCTCGAGGGAGAGGTGACAGGTGACAGATGGATGGGCTTGCAGCCAAGGCCGACTTGGAGGTCGGGTCAGAGGGTCGAAAATTTTTAGTGTTTTTCACTCACATTTGAATTCTCCACAAAAAATGTGAGCATTTTGAGTATAGACACATGGGGTGGAAAACATTTTTCCCCCTTCGGCAGGCATATGATATAGAACATGATATAGAAAAGCCATCAAGGGCCTTGAGGACACGGATGTGATATAGCACAGCCATCAAGGGCCTTGAAGACACGGATATGATATAGAACAGCCATCAAGGGCCTTGAGGACACACATATGACATAGAACAGCCATCAAGGGCCTTGAGGACACGGATATGATATAGAACAGCCATCAAGGGTATTGAGGACACGCATATGAGAAAGATCATGAAATAGAACAACCGGCATATGTTTGGCAGTGTGCCCACCAGGGTGCAGGGTCGGAAGGTGGGCTCGGGGAGGGGTGTAGGGACCCTGACCCCCTATTCTGGGGTCGGGAAACACAAAAACACATGTTTTAGAAGTGAATTGGATGGTTATTAGTGGGTATTTGCCCCTTTAAAGGGCCGGTGATGGCTAAAAATAGGGTATGGCATCACTACTACTAGGATCCTAACCACAGTACTAAAAATAACAACTAAATCCTAAAAAAAATCCACACCACCCCTATATACCGCCAACGACATAGTAATTTGGAGTATTGAATGTACTATTGTCCATTTTGATGTTCGTCAATGTTTGGGGTGGAAAGGGCTCATATTGGGGGTTTGGACCACAAATTTACCTATTTTTAGTATTGTGGTTAAGATCCCAATAGTAGTGATGTCATACCCTATTTTTAGCCATCACCAGCCCTTTATAGGGGCAAATACCCACTAATAACCATCCAATTCACTTCTAAAACATGTTTTTTTGTGCTTCCCGACCCCAAAATAGGGGCACGGGGTCCCTGCACCCCTCCCCGAGCCCACCGTCCGACCCTGCACCCTGGTGAGCACACTGCCAAACATATGCCGAACAACCATCAAGGGCCTTGAGGACACGCACGTAATATTGAACAGCCATCAAGGGCCTCGAGGACACGCATATTGCATAGAACATCCATCAAGGGCCTTGAGGACACACATATGATGGGTGCCTCATATATGATGGGTGCCTCCCTTTCTTGGCCAACCTGACATTTCCAGAAGATGCCTAAGCGGTGGCACACTGGGTGCCAGCCCCCCACTTCCACCAAAAAATTCGACCCCTTCTTTTGAAGATCCCTGGCTGGCATATAGCATGGGGCTGTGCATACTGCTCTTGAAGTATATTATGTCAACCAGTACGCATGCCGTTAGAGGAGCAAGGAGCGCGATGATGTCACAAGGGGCGTTCGTGTCACCATTGTTGGTGTCAGTCCCACCATCATCGCTGGGAATTCAGACATCCAAAAAAAACCGCCCCCAAAGAATTGCCACCCTCCTTTGCGGTCACACACCAATAATTCCTGGGTGTACCAAGAGGCGATGACTTAGATCAGTTTGTGTTGGAGAAGAGTGTGCTTGTGACTACCCAATGCCATGTGCCAAAGCAGGACACTCATAGCATACCTGAGTAGGGTAAATGTCTCAGAGGCAGCTTGCAGGTGCATAGCCAATTCTTCACTTAGCACGGGGGGATGGACATGGGCCTCAATTGGTCAGGTGTGGACCCGCCACTTAGCTCCAACCGCGCTTGCCTCACGACCTTCATTGCCAACTCAGTTCCATGATTGTGCGTGTCACGTGGACAGTGCTTTGCAGTTCTTGTCCCTTCCCTCCGCCCTGAATGGGGTAAGAGTTGGGCTGCTTCTACAGGGTTCTGGGCTTTGTCGCCTTTTGGACTGAGTTCGGGGCGTAGCGTTAAATGTGTCCCACTTTGGTGCCCACCGGCGCACTGGTATGCCTGCGTACGCTGGCCCCTCTCGGCCACATACCTGTGTTTCGGGTTTACCTGGTCATGGGGGGTGGGGCGGTCAGAGGTCACCCTCGTGGGCCACTGCCACTGGCCCTGGGCTATTTAGGTCCTTCGGATTTAGAAACCCCAGTGGGTACTGGCTTTTGCAAAGGTCACCATACAGCCATACAAGGGGAGGGAAGGCAGGGCGGCGCTGGGGCGCCTGCATGTGGTGTGGGTGTGTGTGTTGTACCGCTGAGCCTGGGGTGGGACCTGTGTTACCTAAGAAGGCAGCTACTCGAATGGCAGTGCAGCCGGCGCTTGCCGTGAAGGAGGCGGTTCGATGCCCGCTGGCGCCGTTGGATCGGTGGGGCCTCCCACCGATCCCTTTGAATACCGGACGGGACCTCCCGTCGATCTGTCCGAGTACAGGTGGCAGCGCGCACTGCTACAGGTGTGTGTGGTGCCTACGTGCCCTTTTTGGGGGTTGGCGGGGGCAAAACGGACGAGACCTCAACCCTATCCACCGGTACCGGTGGTGGCGCGGGTCGCTGTAGGGGGGGGGGGGGGTTCCAACGATGCCCACTAGAGAGCTCTACGTGCAGGGAACCTAGGAGCAGCAGCTCCTGGGCATCGAACCCCCGCACTGGACGACTGAAGACTACCGCTCTCACTATTGGGCCGCCTATGTCTCTTACCCACAATGGAGAACCATTTACCTACGGGGCGTTCCGGGGGGGGGGGGATGAGGCAACGGATACTGGGCTCGCATACGCCCCCGTGTCACAGGCACATGGTCATCACCACATACTTCGGTGTTTTTCCTCGCTGCACTGCAGCGCAGACCAGTTCTGTACCACTCCAGGTGGCTGCTGACTGTCCTGACTGTGCTTTGGCCTTGGCCATCTGTACATCGAGGTTCCGGGGGGGGGGGGGGGCGTCATGTGCTTTATGGTGTGTGAAACAAAGGGCGGCTGGGGTCTGGCGTCCCACACTGTGAGCCCTCCGTGCTGCACGTGATCGTGGAGGCCGTCGCTGGTGACCTGGGCGCCAGCCAAGCCTCGTCACAACTGTCCGGGGAGGGTGGGGAGACAGAGGAGGGGAAGAGTTCCTGTCGGATGTCACGCATGGGCGTCGCCCGTGGTGAGTGGGAGACCGCCCGCGAACGCCAGGCTGAGGATGGATCTGTACGACCTGCTGAGTAACATGGCCTCTTGGAGGCTGGGGTGCAATCTTCTACCTCCAACAACGGTGTGACTCCCTGTCTGTGTTGCCGTGGGGGGCGGGGGGGGGTGCCTCGAGGCGGCGGGTCGGCCGCCCGCTCCTCCGGAGAAAACATGGGTGGTTCATCCAGGTCTGACTCGTCTTCTTGTTCCTGCGCCTGAGCCTCGTGCTGCGAGCGCCGGGCTGTGGTGACGTATCCCCGGAGTAGGGGGGATTTTCGGCGCCCCATATCGGCCAGTGTGTCCGCGTGTGTGTTTCCCACAATACCAACGCGTGAGGGGGCGTGCATCCAGCGTACTGCTGTTCCTGCTTGTTCAATTTCCCGGAGGAGTTGCTCCCACAAATCCACGTGGCCCAACGGTCCTCGGGAGCCCGGCCAGTTGTGGCGCCGCCATTTGTTGCCTTTGCCCGTGGCACCCATGACCACCAACTTCGAGTCAGAACAGATCAGTGTGCGCTTGTGCCGTGCCCTGTGGCGAATGGCATGTATGGCAGCCAGGAGTTCCCCCCTGTTGTTTGTTTGTTTTTGATCGATGGGAATGCATTGTGCCGTGTCCCAGTGATCCCCCAAAAATACCCCGAACCCCCCGACCATGCCCGCCTCTGGATGGGTTTCCGACGAACTGTCGGGGTAGATGATATCCCATCCCTCCGCCACATATTCATCAATGACCTTCAGGTGTGCCGCCGCAATTGCCGGGCCATAAATTTCCTTTTTACGCTTTCTTGGTCGTGGGTTGCGGAGCCTTGGGGGGGAGCGGTGAGGCTGGTTCAGCCTGGGGTGTTGAAGACTGCCTGGTTCCTTGAGGGACGTGATCGCCTTGTGCATATCCCGTACTTCAGCTGTAGGGAGGGTGGGGGCTGGGTGCTCGTGCCAGTGTGCAAGTATGCACAGCCACTGTGTGAGGAAGATGTCCCACGTTGGGGGGGTGTCACGAAACTTGACAGCATTGCGCAGGTTCCATGATGCCATACTGGCAGTCCACATGACCAGGCCCAGTGGGCTCTGGAGGGATAGGACCGGCATGTCCCAGAGGAGGACCTCCGGGTCTGTTTCCGTGGTGTCTTCGAAAATCGCTGGACCCATGCATTGCACTTCCACGTGGTATGCGGGAGGGAGGAAACGGCATTCCATGAGGGCGTGCCGCATATCTTCCGGCTTGCCATCCACAGGGCAATGTGTGTGCTGTGGGAGCCAGTTGGCCAGCCTGGTCCCTACAGGCAGTTTCTTCCACAATGCTATCTGTATAAACGAGTGGTGTTTGGGCGGCACCGACAGCTTGGTCCAGGCCTGCCAGGTCTCAGGTGTTCGAGGGGGGTCTGGCGGTTCCTGGAGCATCACGTACCTGAGCATGGCTTTTGTGTTCCACCCCCCCCAAGAAAATAGCCGACGTTTCTTGTGGCGGTGTCATTTGCGGCTGGGGCCAGGGCTGACCGAGTTGGGACTTGTACCTCGGGGCCCATGTGGGTGGCACGTTCCCCTGCAGGTCTGTTGTGAGCTGTCCTATGTGTGTGACCCCTGCCCTGATAAGCTTGGGCGAAAAATACGTGTTTTTATTGGTGTCCCTGAAAAGCACCGAGGGCTAGCAGCTCAGCCGTGACGCTTGGTCTGTGTTGGGGGGGAGGATGGGGGCCAGTTTCCGTAGGAGGGAGTAGGCTTTTGCCGATGTGCCCAAAAAAGGATAGGTGTTCTAGGGGATGGGGCCTAGTTGGAGCCAGGGGAGATCTCCCAGTTCCGCTTGCACCCCGAAACGTTTGGCCCACCCATTGAAATGCTGTGCAGAAATGGGGGAGAGTTTACTCGTGTCGTGCCAAGACATCACGAAATGTGTGGTATGCTGCCACAGAAGGAAGAGGCCGGCCTTTGGGAGGAGAGCTCCCCCCAACCTCGGGGGGAGTTGCAGGATGGGAAGGATGAGACCCCAGCTGATGAGTCTTAGGGTCACCCGGTACACATTTGCCAGCTTGGTGCATACATCCTCCGTGGGGAAAGATGCCCTCGCCGGGTAGATCATCAATGGGAGTATCCACTCCTGAAGCAGCTGCACACGCTCTGGCATCGTGAGAGGGAGGGTCGCCGCGTACTGCGCGCGCGCAAGTGCTCGGGCTAAGTGGGAAGCAAATGCCTCATCAGGGGTTGCGTCCCGAAAAGGTTCCCTAGATACTTCACCTTGCTTTGCACCGGAATGCCTGTGCTTGTGAGTTTGGTTTTCTGCTGCTCCGTCCAAAAGCCGCGCAATAAAAAGGCCGATTTATCCAAATTAATCTCCAATCCAACGAACTTGGCGTACCGCCGTAGCGTGTACATGATGTCTGGTATGAGGGGGCAGATGAGAGCTGGGGAGATGGGGATATACAACAAGAGATCTTCAGCATAGAATAGGACTCTAATGCTAGGGGACACTGCCTGGAGCATGGGGACCAGTACCGAGCAACCCATGGCGAACAACGATGGTGACAGTGGGTCCCCCTGGCGGACTCCTGACTCTGAGGTGACCTGTACCTCGCGCACTACGCCCTTGCCTACTCCAAAAACAAAGGGGGATGTCAGCATGTTCATCAGGAGTGCCATCATATGTGGGGGGAGGCCCGGGTGTGTGAAGAAGGCGACAAAATAATTGTGATGCACCGAATCAAACGCCTTTGAGAAGTCAATTGACACGAAAAGTCCATAATCCATTGCGGTCCAGGTTGCCCGCGCCTCCCAGATGTGCTCAAAAATGAACCGCCCTTTCATGAAGCCTTCTTGCTCGGGGGGGGGGGGGGGGCATACAAGAGCAGGTCCTGTAGCATGAGGTACAGGGTCATTGAGACCCATTTGAATAACACACTTTGCAAACACAGCGGGCGCGGCTGGGTGACAGAAAATGAACCCTTTTGGTTGGGGATTGGCCTAAGGTTGGCCAGTGCCCACTCGTCTGTGATTTTCCCTGTGGTAAGGAATTGTGCAATTTGTTCCGTCATTTTGGGCACCAGTACCCCCGGGAGGGCCATCAGGATTACAGTTGTGACACCGTCCAAGCCAAGGGCTGACCCTGGTTTCATTTTTTCTAGTGCTGTGAGCACCAGCTCCTGTGTGAGTGGCTTGAGCAGCAGGGTTGCTGCTCCTTTTAGTTGCGGGCGGAGGGGCAGTGATTGCAGAAACTGGGCACACTCCTCGACGGATTGCTCCCCCTTGGCCATGACCCCTGGCCAGGACTGCTTCAGTTCGTCCGCAATCTGTGTGGGTTCCGTGAAGGTGTGCCCTGCCCGGTTGCGCAGTGCTGTCTGTTTCCGCTTGCTTTGCAGTTCCCTGGTGAGACGTGCAATTTCTATCCGTCGTTGTTGTTTACTCTGTGGTTTCTTTGGTTGTGCGTTGAGTGCCGACCGTAGCTTAGGTAACACAATCCCATCCGTCTTGTGTTGGGTGGCCTGTTCTGCCCGTGCCACGAGTGGCTGTCGTGGCGTGGCTGGCGTCAGTCTCTGTTGGTGCCGGAAATTTGCCGCCTCAGGGGGGGTGTAATCGACAGTGCTTGCCTGATGCATGGCTGTGACCTCACTAAGTCCTTTGGGGTTTAGTTGTCTTTCATACGTGTATGCGGTGGTTCTGATGGTGCGGAGTGCCTGTGCCCACCACTCGTCTCCTTGTGCCGTGAGTCCCCTCAGTCGCTGGGTGAGGCCCGCTGTGGTGTCCTCACACTGCAGGAAGGATGTGAGGATGCGCTGTCTAGGATGGACTGTCGTGGGGTTGGGGGGGGCCAGGGTTGTTACCACCGCGCGGTGGTCTCCACTGCCCATTTTTTTCGCGTAGCACCGTACGATCGAGGCTGACATGTGTCTGGACACATGGATTTTGTCTATCCTTCTGCAATGGGGGCACTCGTCCTGCTCCGTGTGAAGCCCCCATGTCCACCCTTTAGGTCTTTGTGGGTCGTTGTGGTCCGGTGCTGGGCCATAGACTTCTTGCCACGTGTCACACATGCTGAACGCTGAGAGGGTGCTGAGTTCTTCAGCCCGTGCTCTGGCTGCGGGGGGGGAGGTTGTCGTGCTCAGAAATATATTCAGAGTCATCACCTGGGGTGATGACGGAATTGTGGTCTGCGAGGAGGAGTATGTGTTGTGAGAAGGGGAAGACCGCCATTGCTTCTTTGAACCGTAACCATTGTGATTTTCTTTTGTCTGGCTTATCACTGAAGTGGGCAGAAACCACTGTATACACAAGGCCCTCGGGGCTCAGCAAGTTGCCCAGAAGCAGGCGCGGGGAGATAGAGGCCGAGGCGACCTCCGTCCATTCCTTTTGCCAAAACAGTGCCACTCCCCCCCCCTGGTGTGGGGGGGGAGACTTGAGCCCTGCAATCGTAGCCATGCTGCTTAGCAAGGGCCTTGAGACTGGAGGAGCGGGACTCTAGTTGTGCGGAGCCCATTTGTAGGTGTGGTTCTTGCATCGCGAAACCTGCACTTGCAATTCTTTCATATGGCTTAGGCGGGGCATATGACTCTAGCACAGATTCTCCGTCGGGATCCAAACTCCCTTCTCCCCTTCCCCCAAGTACAAGTACAACCAAACCCTATGCAGGCAGTGCAAGTGCTGCCGAATATTCTTCCCCCTCAGGTGCAACCTCCTCACCCCCTCTACCAGGGACATGTTCCGCTCACACAACGGAACCTCAGTTACCTACAGGCCCTGGTATCACAGACCCCCCCTCCCAAACCTCGGGCTCACGCATGATGGTGTTGGATATTGACAGTGTCAAAGGTAAACGGCCGTGCAACGGTAACAATGACAACTTCTAATGCCACAACACCACCACAAACGTTTCCGTTAGGCAGCGACCTCACAATTGCCACCATCAACGTCAACTGAGCACACGCCAACCAGCAGGAGGGCTCACGCATCGTACCCAGGGTAGGTGTGAGCCGCCCTTTTCACTGATCGGTCGTTTCAGCAACGAGATTGATTCCCGGTTGAACGGGAGCTTTTCACGGAGCAGGTCCGTACCTTCCGCCAAGCGCAACTCCCTGCCTGTGAAAACTATCATCTTGAGAGAGACATCCGTGTATGGTGCCACCACTTGTTTGAACAGAGCAATGCCCTCCAGTAGGGCCGAACTGCGTACTGCGACCACCAGGTTGAAGGTGGTGTCTTTGCACCATATGATTTTTGGGAGAACAGCTTCTTTGAGGTTTAGGATCGAGTCCAGTTTGTACTGGGCTGCTGAGACATCCTTGTTGTGGAAATATTTGTCGTCTGAGAAAATTCCTGTTGTGTGTTCCGACGCTACCAGGCTAGCAATGGCCACCTGCGTGGACTCGTATGCCATTAAGGCACCCTCTTCCGCCCATTCGTGTGTTTTTTGAACTCTGCATTGAGATCCGCGGCATTCGCAGCCTCTGACATTTTGGGGGTCGCACTTCACTCTCAATTGTCCGACGATGGCTGTCAACGGTGCACACAAACTGGAGTGGGGAGGACCAGTGAAACCCCGGTGGTGTAGCCCAAGACCGGGTTTTTGATACACCAACGCGGGGTGTCACTCAGTCCAAATCGATGCCGATGTGCAGGTACTCTACACTCTCGGTGAAGATGTCCTGGAGCAAAGCGAAGAGGAGGTGCTCCTGCTCCGCAGGACCCACAAACTCGTGCACAAAGGACGGAACCCTCAGGCGATACTAGACGAGGGGAAGCGGCACCTGGCGCACGCGCAGTCCCTGTCGGCAAGTCGAGGTCTCGGTTTGCAGGGGGCAAGTCCCCGAGGTGCCCATTCATAAAGAGCATCGAAAAAAATAGACACTCAGAGAGACATGGGACATGGGGGGGGGGTATGTGCACACACAAAAGGGAGTTGCCCGCCACCCATCGCTTTTGGTGTTATGTCCTTGAGTATCTATTGAACTCCCATGTGCATACAACTTCAAGAGAGATGAACGTCATCGCAATATGCGCTTGCAGATCTGCTATCAGCCGCAATGCCCTGCTCCTTTGTTCTTGCATTTGCGGGCGAGACATCTTACGATGGCCCAGTCAGGCATGCCTTGGTCACTCGAGGACTTCAATTTCTGCAAACCACCAGCATTTGGACCACAGGTCTTCAAGTTCTGCAGAGTACTAGCATTTGGACTAGTCAAAGGGTATCCACACATCTTTGGTTCCAACAGAGTGATCTCTAGACGCCCAGTTTCAGATCTGTCTACACCGGTAATGTCGACAAGAAATTGCCCGAAGATGAAACCCTGGCGCGCAATGAGCGTCGGGATTGCCAAGCGCAATGTCACTGAAAAACATTGGGGGGTGCCATGGGAGGGTGAAGCTGCCGCGAGCCCATGCTTTACACTGGCGCACTTTGCAAGCCCCCTGAGCAAAGTAAGAGTACAATTGAGAATTTCATTGCTATGATTCACTTTGAGGAGGTCCAAAAAGCAAGAATATCCCAACCGTGATGATGCCATAGCCTATCATCCACACACTCCACCTTTCTTACTTACTTCCTTGGAGCAGTTTGTAGCGGCCCCCCTCGTGCCCCTCGTATGACCACAACGCACAATTGTACAGTGCCGATGTTAGGGAATGCCACGCGCGCAACACCACGGTCCGGTGCCACTATCTCAAGTGTTTGGCCAAAAAGACACCGTGTACACAACAAGCACATGTGCGTGCAATCAAATTAACTTGTTCTGCAACACAACAATGCGTACGGTGCCACAACGCCGTGTATCACACAACATTGGACGAATTGCGAGTGGATTCACCTCATAGGAGCGCAAAATGCAATGAAATCTACACTAAAAGACTGTATTTACATTGGCCGGACACAAGTGTTGTTGCATTGCGGTAAAAAGGCACTGCCGCCATGATGTCATTTGTTGCACTCGCCTAGAAAGCAGCTACATGGTACTTTTTTGTTCACCAATGTCTTGATGCCCTCAATTTTGGGAATGCACGCGTGCTGATGCCAAGGGCCGCGGCCAAGCTATGCCTGAAGTAACCTCTGACACAGCGTTGACTGAAGACCGTGAGCTACGCACATATCGGGTGAATTATGAGGTGAAGACGACGGTCCCCCACCACCCCGGGGAGGGGGGTGTCACCAAATGATGGCTGCCCCCAGCCCTGAGGGGGGGGGGGGCGGACACCACACGACAGTCACCTGAATTCTAGTACCCCCCCCTTGTATAAGCTACGCCAAAGTCCAAAATTAATACGGTCCCTACGCCTACTGTAGCTTGGACACGGGTGTAGCTTGCGCGCGACACATACAACTACCGACACCGGGTGCCCAGGTTCAAAAAGAGAGGATTGCATGGTGAGCTGGCGCAAGCAAGGGGAACATAATGCACAAGGATACCAAAAATCAGAGCTATGTGGGTTCAAGTGGGCAAACACTCACAACAAATGTGTCCATGACTCTATGTGACTCCTGATTTCGTCACCAAACCCATGTCTTATGTGGCTGCAATACGTTTGGTACCGAATTAAAATTCGGTACCGAATTAATGCGGTCCCTACGCCTACCGTAGCTTCACCATAAACAGTGGAAAGTTCAGCGATAGGTCCCCACCGACAAACCTATGTCCTCTCATTCAGTGCATTCCCAGGCATGGCGGCGAAGCCGCCGTCACAGTTCATCCACAAAAACGGTGCCGGAGGAGCCGCCACAGTTCGTCTGGGTAGGTCAGGTGTCCCTCCCTGGCCCTCAGCAGGAACTGGGTTCAGATGACTAGAGCAGCCGGTAAAAAGAACGCCCAGCGACATGCCCACCGTGTGTCGAACCCACGTTCCATGGCGTGGGAGACAAGTGTGTTTCCGGTATGCTACCGCCCGATGTGTTGTGTACTGGCTTTCAGAACCACCAGGATTGACCTCCGACAGTTGTGCCCGGTGACTCCCCACGCTCATATCGCTTACCCTCAAGGCTCAAATCGACCGCGTGGGTCGACCCGCAGCAGCGTGTCTGCCGCCTTCGCCACCAAAGAAATGTGATGTGGGAGTCACATGTGTTTCAGGTATGCTCCTATCCAGTTGCGACTCAATCAGAATTCCCCCCCAATCCCCGGCGTCTCTTCCGGTATGGATTGTCACTCACTTCCGTACTACACTCCGATCCCCCCGACTGGCACGAGCCTGTGTCTGACCCAAAGCTTCCAGACGTGGTGTCCGTTTCCCCCGAACCACATGGCGTGGCATCCATCTCAGAGCCCCATCCCCCCTCCAACTCACTGCACTCGTCACTGGATGTCCCTGAGGACGAAATTTCACTAGGCATCTCCTCCAACCCAGGTCTGCCCACATAGGCTCCACACGCGGCCTCTTAGGCAACCCATGCCGGTTGTGTGGGTGCATCTGGCGCCCCTCCTCGGCCAGCCCATCCGCTTGGTGGTTCCCATGCACTCCCAAATGTGACGGTACCCAATGCACATGCAGTTCTTCCCCTGCCGTCTTTCGCTCCCAGAGAATTTGCTCCCACAAATCTCTGTGACCCACTTCCCCACTCGCCGTGCGCCACCCATGCCGCCGCCACTTCGCCGACCACTCCATGATGTCTTTATACACATACTCAGAGTCCAACACCACTACCAACCGTTCGCCTTGCCTCCGCTGCAGGATCGCATGTATGACCCCCCGTAACTCGCCCCTGCTCACGCTCTGCCGCTCCGACTCTGGGATGGGTGCCGCATGGTTCCGTGCCGACGCCTCGGCAAACCACATACCATACCCCTCTTGTCTCCACCCCCTGACCATCTTGGATGACCCATCCGTATACGCCACCGCCCAGCCGTCCTCTTCTAAAGACGCCAACCTCTTTACCGCTGCATCTCTGTACCCTCCCCATTTTGCCTCTTTCAGCGCCAGCTTATCCTGCTGCTGTGGGGGTCGGGCGTTGGTGGGTGGCTTAGGCTTAGACTGAAAAAGTTTGGGCATGAGGAGGCTGTCAAACCAACTTTCCAAAATGCCCACAAACCGATGCAGGTCCGCCCTGGAACATGACATGTCTCTCTCGGCCCGCCACCTCCGCAACACAGTCGCCCAGCCCGCTATGAACTCATCCAAAACCGGAGCATTTTTCTGGTACTTAGCCTAACAGCGCAAATTCCACTGCACCTTCACCCCCGCCGGGAGGATTAGCCCCTGCGTCGTGGTCAAGGACAGTAGGGGGTGTTCATGCAACAGTCTGCGGGGCTCCACCGCCCCCGATGGGGTTGGGACTAGGCCAAACGCCCGGCGAACCGTGTCAAAAAAAAGGGGGCTAAAGAAACAGTGCCTGAACACATGCTCATGTCTCTCCACTTTGGAAACAAGGGGACAGAGCTTGCCCCCGAGGCGCTCCATCCGGGTCCCCAATGGCAATTTTTTCCACGGACACCGCCTAATAAAATCCTTATCCCACTTCGGCAGAACAAACCGCTGAAATGCGCGCCACACCTCCAGCGTCTGTCGCGATGGGTGTCGCCGACGATGCTGCATGAATAACAACATGCGCCGCGAAGACCATGATGCTGCCCAAGCCCCTAGTTCCGGCCCCTTGTAATCGAGCACTGCCTGATACGAAGAGACTATCTGTCCTACCCTCTCTAAATACACTGGGCGCCAGGTCGGCGCCAGCATGTCCCACAACAGTAGCGGGATCGCTCCATTGTCCACCAAGTCCCCCCACCGCATCACACCCCTTCGTATCAGCGGGGGAGACCAATACGAAAATGATCGAGCATTCCGCAACAGGACAACAGGGCCTACTGTAGCTTGGACAAGGGCGTAGGTTATGGGGGAATGTTTGCCTGGCGCGCTACCTTTCTATTAACTATCCCGACTTCAGCCCGAGATTTACCCTCTGATGGAGAAGGCCCCCCAAATAGACCATGATGGACTGCGCACCTTCCCTACAAAGCACGTTGCATAATTAGGCAATAGTTATGACTTCAGCAACTCGAAATGTAATTTGCATTGTACTTAACAAACGGTACTTTGCCTTTTCCTTTGCCATAGATTTCGCTATGGTAATGAGTCCCCAAGCTGCAAGCGGTGTGGACACTGTTTCTGCCTCACGTCACAAGAACGAAGCGCAAACTCAGTATTCGCTATATGACCCCTGCCTTCTCGGGGTCCCCATGGTGGGGGGAAATCAGTATGGCTACATTACCCCTACTTTCTTGGGGTCCCCGTGGTGGGGAGAAATCAACCTAGTAAGGAGTGGATGTGGTGGAAACGAGCAAAAAATGGAAGAAAATTGGTGAAACTGGGTGAGAATCCAAACATACCATATCCCGAATGTGAAGAAAGCATCAAAATACCCATTGTCAATCAACAATAATGCCGATAGTATGACAAAGTATGGGCTTCTAGGACGGCTAGACGTCCAAATAGTTGCAGTGCACCCCCTAAAAGGTCACCGGTGGGGCACGGGTAAAAAAAGATGCCCGGCGCGCGCCCGATACAAGGGGGGGGGGGGTACACCCAACTAAAATTTTTCTTCGGCGCCTGTGATTTCCTATTTATTTCTGATTGTTCATGGCCCAAGGGACGGTCCCCCCACCCCCTGGGGGGATGGACAAAGCGGGGGGGGGGGTAGGGCAAGCTAGATGAGTACTGTAAAATGGTCTGTGTTCATCAGTTGGCCAACAAAATTCACCAATGATCGGGCAGCACACCACTATTGTGATGAAGGCCATGGTGTGTTCCTTGCAGCTGGTGGCGAACACCGGACATTTTTTTGCACATTCTAACGCGGGCTGGGCTTCAGCTGCATGCCGCACATAACTTCCTTAGAAAACCAAGGCTTTGCCAGCTGCACCCAAAGCCAGTGCCACATGCCATGTGCTATGGTATCAACTCCTGACTGCCGTGGGGGATTGCAGTCGGGGCTGTGCTATTGTACTCTACTGTGCATAGCAATCAGGTGCTAACGTATGCCACGAGGCATTGCAGTCGGGAATGTATCATGCCCTGGGTTTCCAGTTGCGCCCGATTGCCATGCCCTACGGCATGCATTTCGCACCAGGATGGAATGCGGACAGCACACAAAAACAGGTGTCTCGGTTGTCTCTCCACCATACAACAATCCTGCAGCAAGCTTGAACAATGCCGCCGCTGAATGCCCCACAGGACGTGGTGGCTGTGTGTGCTGGTGTATGCTGTCTGCACACTTCCTGCATGTCATGGTTGGAAATTTTATAAGGAGTCAGGAAAATTTTAGTAAATTCTTAGGTCAGATTGTTTGTATCCAAAAAAATAAAATTGTTGTTCGAAATGGATTATCAAATATCGTATCTAAAAATACTAAATTTTTTTCAGGAACCGGGATGTGATTCTTAAGAACGGAACTTTATTTTATTTATTTTATAAAGAAAGTAAAACTGGAGATATTGTTCAAGGTCTTCCTAAAGTAGAGGCTTTACTTGAGGCAAGAACTTCAAGTAATAATTTTAATCTGCAAAAAGACAACCTTCATTATCGATTAAAGATTTTCTTTGAATTTTATAAGAAAAAATATGGATTTAGTTTAGCTGCTCAAAAAAGTATAGAAAAAATTCAAGGTTTTATTGTTGATAGTATTCAATATGTTTATCAATCGCAAAGTATTGATATTTCGGATAAACATATTGAAATTGTCGTAAAGCAGATGACTAAGAAAGTTGTTATTCTAGAGAAAGGTGATACAGATTTTTTAGTAGGAGAAGTAGTAAATTTTTGCCGGATAAGAAATTTAAATAAGTTTTTAGTTAATAAAGTAAAATATGAATTTCTTTTGCAAGGAATAACTAGGTCATCTTTAAAAAATAATCGTTTTTTATCTGCTTCTAGTTTTCAGGAAAATGCTAGGATTTTGGTTCAAGCTGCTATACAAGGTGAAGAAGATTGGATAGTTGGTTTAAAGGAAAATATTATTTTAGGTCGTTTGATTCCGGTAGGTACAAGAATTTGAATATTTGTATAAAATATTAATGAAAAAGATTTATTTAATTTAAGTGAAAAACATTTTATATTTGGATTTAGTATGGATAAAAATTTTGAATACATTCAAATAAGAGTTGCTTCTCCTTCTCGAATACGTAGTTGGTCGAATCGTACATTACCTAGTGGTAAAATGTTGGGTGAGGTTTTAAGTTCCGATACCCTTAATTATAAAACTCTCAGACCGGAAGTAAATGGGTTGTTTTGTGAAAGAATTTTTGGTCCTACAAAAAATTGGGAATGTGCTTGTGGTAGATATGAAAGGCAGAAAATTCGAAAAAAAATTAGTTTTTTGTAGTTCTTGTCAAGTGGAAGTAAAAAAATAACAGAGTCTAAGATTCGTAGCTATACTGTGTGTGCTGTGTGCTGTCGTGTGCTGGCAAGTTTCGCTGTGTGCCTCTATCGGCTCTGGCGTGCTGCGTTGCATTGTGCGCTACGCTGCCTCCATGAGGCGTGGTGGCCGCGGCTGCCCGGGCAGGGCCACGCTTCCCGTTGGGGCCGAGTCCGGGTAACCTCCGAAGTGCTTGGATAGGGCCACCTACCCATTGGCCGGGCCGAATCCGAGCCCCTGGGGCCTGCGTACAAGGTTTGTGCGCTGATCTCCTTTGTGCGCCTCTGTCAGGTCCGTGTGCTTGGGCGTCGTGCTGCCCTGTGCTGTTCTAGTTTGCGTTGCGCTGCACGGTGCTACACCCCTGCAGACCGGCGGCCATGGCTATACAGGCCAGGTCCCACAGGCGCCGGGGGGGGGAGGGGCTCCCGCGTTGAGTGCGGAGAGGTCCGGGGCAGAAGGCAAGCAGCAAATTTGCTGTGCTGCGGCATGCTGCGGCATGCTTCAAGCCGCAGGTGGAGGGTAGCCTAATTTTCCAGAAGCCACACAAATGGAAAGACCCAAAACCAAAACAAAGGAATGCATGTCCTGACACCCTGCAACGATGAGCACAGATGAGCACAGCAGTATCGTTTCATGGGTGATCATGTTGCTACTCTTCCTCCTCACGTTTCCGCTTTTTGTCCATTTCATTGACATAAATGACTGCCAAATGGCGCAATGTCTCATCACTCATATTGAGACGCTCATGTGTTAGGATGTGTCCCAACAAACTGAAGGCCAAAGGAAGCAAGGAGCGAATTCCAGTGTGCTGTGGCATGCTTCCCGCCCCCCACCAACAGGCCCCCAAAACAGTTGCTGTGGCATGCTTCGACCATTGGTGCTTGGCGGGCGGCGGGGGGGTGGGGGGGGTGGGGGGCTGGAAGGCAGGTCCAGGAAGAGGAGGGTGGGGGGTCTATGGGTAGTGGCGAGTATTTGTGTTCAGGGGCACATGTCTCCCTGGCCAGTCCTGGGTATGCCACCATAGAACAGTGGCATGCGCCCCAGTCAGGCCTCTTTTATGGGAAAAGCAGTCACTCCCAAATGAAACGTGGGTGGGTGACATCACCAGTGATTGGCGTGGAGGAGCTCCTTAATGCTACGTTGGGTTTTATTGCCTAAAATTCGTGTAAAGGAGGTGAGGTGTCTCATGATTCCTATGTGCCGCATGTAAGATAAGGTGAGAGTTAGGATGCACGTAAGCCTTGGCATGTGAAGCCTTGCACGTAAGCCTTGGCTACTGAAAAGAATGGCGATACCCTCCCAATGCAAATGGCAAATCAATCTGCCTTCAAACTGTGCAGCTCAAGACCGAAATTCTGACTTCCCAAAGCAGCACTACTTGGACATACCCAACCCAATACAATCCAACCACCTTTTGTGCCCATTGTTGCTTCTTTCAATCTCCTTCTTGCTTCACTGTGTGGTGAGGTCTTCACATCGTTTTGGTGCTAACCCCCTGCTGCATGCATACACAAAGCCATCAGTCATTCACACTGCAAGAATGCTCCGTCTGTCTGGCCTGCCCACAATCGTTGTCTGTTCCCATTCCCGCATAGGTATCCAAAATACCCGAAGCCGGGGTCCCTAACTCCCCAAGTGACCGCAGAAAAATGGGGGGGAAACGAGGGAAAATGGGGGGCGGGGGATGGGGGGGAATCGGGGGGAAATGGGAAAATAATGTGGGGGCGACTGGAAAAAATGTGGTGCACCAAGAGAAAAGTGGAGGGAAAATGCACGGAATTTGGCGTTTTTCGGTTCCCAATTTCCCCTTTTATTGGTTGTTCTTAAAGGAAGTTGGCCCTTCCAAATATGGCGTTATTGAAACCTGGTAGCCAAATATCCACGATGGAAAAATGGGGAAAATGCAAGGTACCCATAGGTATCCAGCCAACTGCGTATCTTGGAGGCTTGCCCACAGAACATTACAACCCCAAATGGAATCAGTCTCCTCACTGGACCTCTTCTTGCCCTGACCTCACCACACAAACAAATTGAATCAGTTGAGCTGTACACGCCCCCCCCTTTGCGCAATGACCAGCAATGTCTTGCCGTTTACCCGGGTGGGGGCTGGGGGGATCAGTAGAGTGTTTGGAAGGAGGAAAAAAAGCGCTGTTTGACCAGGGGGTGGTTGTTGGACAAGCCCATGAGATACCCTGGTGCCCCGAAAAATTATCTCCGGCATGTTATGCGAGATCTGTGCACCCCATGACTCCCTAAAAAACAGCAAATGAACATGGATGGCAAACTGGGTCTTCTAACATTGAACATGATGCTCCATCTCTGTGATAATATGGCTTGGGAGCCTTCATTGTAGATTTTGTGTCGTGCCGTTGAGCTCTGGTTGCTCCTAGCAGTGCGGTCCGTTAAAAAAACAGACATGCGCTTCCTGATACAGCATCCCACTTGCTTCAAATTTCATTCTGGATGCCTCCGTTTTCGTCCTACAGATGTCAAACATCAGTCCATGCGCACCAAACTTCGTCCCACAGCCATGCTTGCAGTTCTTTAAAAAAAAATCATTTGACCAGAGGGGTGGTTGTTGCGCAAGCTGTTCATTGCGCAAGGGCCATGACGTTGGGCAAGGAGGAGGGGTCCTCCTTGCCAATTGACTGTCAACTGCAGAGCACTGGAAGCACTGAAGGATTTCTTGGTCGAAATGGGACCCCCGGCGGATTTCATGTCGTTCAGTACGCTGCATATCGCAAACGGCAGAACTGCACCACAGCCGCCGTCTACCTTGGCCATGCACGGAGGTGGTTGCACAGTCTGCAAAGTCTCATGGCCACCCAACCACCTGTTCAGGGACCTTTGAGCACCAGGCACTCACCAAAGCGTTTCCTTCATGCATGCACTCCGAAGCAACACGTCCAAAAGTAAAAATGAGCTGGTAAGAATCAGCAGATGCTCAGTACGGTACTAATGGACCAATGGACCCTTCAAATTCTTCAACGATTGGGCATCAGAAGTCCATCCACGTCTCACCACCTCACGCTTGCCCATATATATACCTTCCCCTCATAGGAGCAAAATGCCGGAGGGTCCATTGATGTGAAAAAGGTAAAAAAAAAAGAAAAAGTAATGGCAATCAGAGGGACACCAATACTGTACCACACTGGGCAATTCTTTGCGTACGAAAGTGCCGCTCCCGACTGACGCCTTTGTAAAACAGCCAAATATCCAAGTACCCAAGGAAAAATGGGGGGGAAAGCAAGATATCCGCAGGTATCCGCAAAACCAGGTACTTCTCAGGCTTGCATCTGCAGCACTACAATTTTCGGAATTTCAAATACAGACACTGAAACCTCAACGCTTTGACTGTTGGGATGCAAAAAATTACTTTCCAAATCAAAACGCAGCGATCTGTACAATGCGAGCATTATCGGCCTAACAACTGGTGATTGTAATCCAGTACATAATGAGACCAGCAATCCAAGCTACTGTCACCGCAGACGTGCTGTCTGAGTACAGCACCGCCCCAGAGGGGCACAAAGGCCCAGAAGGGGCATGCACTAAAGATCTGAGAAGATTCTGCACATATGGCATGGGGCATAGGAACTGGCCTGCACCCTCTGACAGACAGGGTTCAGTGGTACTAACAACACGCAACCCAAAAGCAGGGTCACAACGGAGGAAGAATGGCACCACACCATACATGCAAACCCTCTTGCATTTGGTGCGAGCGCAGGGTCACGTAATAATAATAATCCGTCTTTGCAATGCAGTTTGCATACATGAACGCAAATCCAAATCACATCATGTGGGGAAAGAGGCTCCCTGGAATCAACTTGCAGGGCCCATATTAGAATGCAAGGGCCCGTGTGACATGAAAAGATTGCTGTGTCCCCCAGAAGGAGGAAGCGGCATGCACTCACTTGAGACAAACAGGGTTGAGTGGTGCTAACGACACGCAACCCAAGCGGTATGACATTGGCACTTTATCTTACATGTTGCCTAAGCAGCGAAAACAAAGAACGCACCAGCATCGGAGATCCTCAACCTTAGGCGTACACCCCCTCCCCCTTGCGCAGGCACGCTGAACGTCAGGAAAACAACGGTCAGACGGGGTCCCCGTGCTTAGACAAGGCAATGCTCATACGAAGAAAACTAAAGGAGCGGTCAGAAAACGACGGTCAGACGGGTCCCTGTGCTTAGACAAGCCCGTGCTTGCGCAGGGGGCGGGGGGGGGCTGTGCAATTTCAGACCCCAACAGGGTTGTGGTCGCCGAACGCTGCGGAGGGGGGCGGGGCGGTCCGGGGGCGGCCGGGGGGGGGGGGGGGGGGGCATCTTTTTACCCAACATACATACCTCAAATTGGTCAGCGACACGCTGACCAATTTGAGGTATGTAAGTTTGGGTAAATTGTCTCTCAATTTTTTTGTACCCCTTCAGGCGGAGATCCCAGCAGCCAGGTTTGGGGGGGGGGGGGGGGGGGGCTGTTTTCGTGTTGTTTATCCGTTTTCCGGGGGCTTTTGGCGCCAATTTTCAAGTCGACAATGGCCGGGACTTATGTGGCAGCCGGAGGCCCTGAAGGGGGCGGGTTGGCAGCAGATATCTGCACAGGCGCCCCCCCCCCCACCTCCACGGGAGAATCTGTCCCTGAGGACAAGTTTGCCCGGCCAACAATATGACAGGAGAGCTTCCCCCATGACCCTTCACCCCGAACCAACAACGATCATGATCTGCTGCTCCGCAACACCAGCACAGGGAAAGGAAAACAACCTCAAGATAGTGCCAGCCAACCAACAACTGGTGTCACTAAATGGCAAACAGAAAGTGCCGCACTGCCCCCACTGTCCAAGGTATGGCACAGTGGGAAATTGTTGCGATACGTACCAGACATGCCACTAGCGTCTGGCAGGGAAACTGGTTTTCAGTAGGAATTGCCCCATATCAAAGGCCACTTAGTAATACCCGCCCCTTCGCTCAACCAGAACTCTGCAGGAACGTGCTGTGTCCAGCGTGTGGCTCAGTAGGACCCTGCTCCATCTATCTGATCATGTCTGAGCCGGCAGACGCTAGTGGCACGTCTGATACCTACGTCCACTGTTTGCGTCCTAGCCTTGTCCTCCTGTATGCGTCCTAGTTTTGTCCAACTACTGCCGGAGTTTCTGAATGGTACGGTCGGGATGGGGCCCTCTGTCCAACAACACGGATTCGCGAGATTGCGAAGGACGGAGAAGTGCTGTCTCTGGGCCCCACGTGTTATAATCATGCCTGTCGCCCGCGCTCCGGGCACGCGCAGGGCAGCCACTCTGTTGACGTTCCCAACCCTCGCTGTTTCTAAAGCCAACAGTGTACTACGCCATCGGGCTCACTTGGGGCGGAAAGATATTGCCGGACGACGCCGCCCACGTTCCAATTTCGGCGCACATCCAGAGTGATTCGCTTTGTATTCTACGGACCCCCAGACAGCCGGGTACAGCCGTGACCTACCCGGCGTCCAAGGAAAACTCCAAAATCCATAAGCACTCCAAGTCTTGGCCGAGTGCGTGTCATCGAATGAGGTGCCGCCAAGTGCGGACCGTAAATGCCAAATCGCAAACAACATCAATTCGAGGTCATGTTCGGGTGAGGGGTTAAGCGTTAGGGGTGAGGTACAAGTGGGGCTACAAGTGGGGTATCGTAGTGACCAGCGTGCCGAGCCAATCACTTTGATACCCATATGTGCAGCCGGACCCCCCCCCCCTGGACCTTCGGCCCGCAGTCAGTTGAGGGGGGGGGGGGGGGCGTGTCCAAACTGAGGAGTCGGCCCCCGGATACGCGGGCAGTCATTGTCAAGGCCACCAATATGACCGTACGGGCGGCGAGCACCCTGTTTCCCTGTCATCCCGCACAGAGGGACTGCAGGCGTTCATTTATTTGCTTCGGGGTACAGTCCCGTTGCGTTCTCCCCCTCCAAAACACTGTTCACATCGTCCTCGCCCTCCATTTCTGGTCCCAAATCTCTGCAGCAGCAGCGAACCGACAGCCGTTGAGGGGCCACCGCCGTTTGCAAATGACCGGCGGCATTTGGCGATCCAGCGGCGGTGGTGACGCCCCCCTATCCAAAAGCGCGACTTGAATTCATGACAAAAACTGTGGTAATGTCCAGCGAGATGCCCGAGTGGCGGCGCGGTCCGTAGGTGTACGTGTTGCGGTGCATATGAATGTGGTGGGCGGCATTTCACGAACGCCCGCGCATCTCCCCGCAGCTCACGTGGGCGATGCGACGCATCAATGGCGCCAGTCAAAACCGGAGGACCGCTCACGGGCGGCCCTGGACCCGACTCCCCCGGCGCTTTCGGCGCCCAAATCGGGGGGGGGGGGGGGGGGGGGTTGGGTTGGGTTGGGTTGGGTCAAGGCCTCGCCTGGTCGCCTACCCACGGTCCGCGCCGCCTTCCCTGCGGGACCCGACTGGGCGGCCGTACCCGGGTGTCCGGTCACAAGGCCTACCGGACTGTTGACCGCCCCCAGACCCCGCGGTGGCGCTCGCGGGCGGGAGATGCCGCCGTGCCTGTGTGTATGTGCCCTTGTGTGTCTGAGGGGGGGGGGGGGAGGGCTGTGGCACACCTGCTTGCTCCATTGTTGTTCGGCGTTGGCGCACATGGCGCGGGGAAGTGTGTGCCTGGTGCTCCAGGCCCCGGCAGGGAGGCTGGAGAGCCTGACGCTGAGCCCGCCGGGGGAGATGTGGGCCTGGGCTCGCAACCTCCACGTCACAAGGACATGCTACCCAACCACTCTACGACTGCCTATTGGCACGGGAAGGCGGTGGTACGTGGCACGACTGGGGTCAGACCCGCACTCCTTGACTGCCTTAGGCACAGGTGGTGCTGCCTCGCGGGCTGGGTCCGGCTCCCACGGCCGAGGGCGTACCCTGGGCAGATGGAGGGGCACCAGGGCGCAGAGTGTGCTTCCCTGCCCTGGGTGCCACCAGTGCTGGCTGCACTGGCTGCGGCGCTACAGCCCGCGTAGACGAGGGGGCCCAGAGGGCACCACACCCGAATGGCCTCTCCGTTGGGGAGGGGGGGGGGGGGGGGGGGGGGGCTGTCGGCGCCGGGGAACGGGGGGGGGGGGGACGGGAGATGTCCGGGAGACAAGGGGAAACCAAGAGAGCATTGAGTGCCCCAGTCCTCTGTTTACTCCGTACGAACAACTGAGCAAAAGAAATCACGAAAAAAACTGAACAAGTGAAACTCTGAGGACAGAAAATGCAAAGACCACCATCTCTCAACCACTGAGCACGACCGCGGTCAACCGCGGTAGCCCGGGGGTCTCCCCGCCCCCTGTCCCCCCCCCCCCCTCTCAGTGTCCCCGCCCCTGCCCCATTCGACAGGGCTGGGCGTAGTTCCCAGAACCCGCGGCCCTCCGTTCCCTGGGCACCGGAATCCTCACAAAACCCAACCCGACAACAAAAAAAAATTCCGACCAGCCTTAGGCCGGAGAGTCGACACGGCTCGTCAATGAATGGAGTCGGCACCTTCGGGGTCGAACGCAGGCGTCGTGGGGAGGGGGGCTAGCCGGGCCGGCCGTGGGAACGCGACGGGCACGGCAGCGTGGACTCATCCCCTCTGCTCGCGCGGCGCGCCGAAGGAGGGACACAGAGCCTTGGCGGTGCGCTCGAAACTCCGAGGACACACCAAACTGCCGCAGGCGGTCTCCGTGCATCCGCCGAGCCGAATGAACTCGGCTCGCGTGCAGAACGCGAAATCCATCAACGTCCCTGTCCCCGCGGGAAGGCACGCATCACCTGCAACGGTGGGCGAGAGGCTCCCTCACTGGACCTCTTCTTGCCCGTACCTCACCACACAAACAAATCGGATCAGTGAAGCTGCACATCCCCCCCCCCCTTTGTGCAACGACCAGCAATGTCTCGCCGTTTGACCGCGTGGGTGCGTAGGTGGGGGTCAGTGGAGTGTTTCCAAGGACAAAAGGCGCCGTTTGACCAGTGAGTGGTCGTTGGACAAGCCCAGGAGGTACCCTGGTGCCCCGAAAAAATCCGGCGCGGTACGCGAGATGTATGTACCCCATGACCCCCAAACTGCAGGCCAAGGCAATCGCTGCTACTGCACGATGGCCAGGCAGCTTTTGGACATATTCGGGAGCGCACTTCGCTTGTTGCGTGCGCATGACATGGGCAACCATCGCGCCCTGTTGCAGATGAGCACATCGCTTGCCAGGCCTTTCATGCAACGTTGTGTGATTCAATGACACCGGACTTATACACATATGGCACCACTCACTCACGCAGGAGGGCTTTCGTATGGGATAGGGGAACCCCCATGCCTTCATTTTTGGGGCGGGGAATACAAAAACACACAAGAGGGATTTGGATTGGGTACAGGGCGGGATGAAGGCAAACTTCCAAAAGTTTCCCAAAAGTGGAGTACTTTTACTGGGCTACATCATCCCGCGAAATAGCATCAAATTCCTAAAAACAGCCCTCTCTTGCCCACAATGGCCCCAATACCCCAACCAAGTCCCCCAAATACCTTCCTCTGCATCCATCCCTGATAATGTTGCCCTAGTAGGGGACAGACTAGGCCCACCTACACCCCACCTTATCATTTTTGTGGTCACCTTTGCCTACATTGCTACTTTGAGTTGCCTGGTTAACATCCCCTTTGCGGTGATACCCTAGTTTCAGCCATTCCTACCTTTTTGTGACCCTAAATGCCCAAACTCTCAACCATCCAAAATCTCAAGAATGTTTCCTTGGGCTCCCATCCTTAAAAGAGGGCGGTTGTGGGGTCCCTTCTTGCGCCCCAATACTCCCCAAGTGATGGGGGTGGCTACTTATGCCATACACATACATGCACTGACTTACACACGGCCACCATCACAAATGGGAC